>VWZZ01000321.1:330240-421254 GCA_013399095.1 Psophia crepitans
GCGCGTCCCAGCGTGCGAGGCCGGCTGTCCTTCGGCCTGTGCCGCCGCCGGGCGTGCGTTCTCACCAGTGTTTCCTCATGCCAGTTGCCACGTAAGAGAACGCTTCCATAGCGAGTAGGAGCATCGGCGTTTGTCAGGTTGCACTGTGTATGCCGTCTGCGGTTTGAGTTTTGTTCCTGTCACACCGTATGGCCGTAAAGGGCCGATTTATACAAATTACATGTAAAAAGGTAGTCGGAACATTTTAAGTATTGAGAAGATGACCACAGGGAAGTTGAGGGGTTGGAGCTGAAGGCTGACCAGCATCACTGTTAGTCGTCAGTTTGCAGTGTATGGTAAAAACAAATCTGAGTAAAAGGCATGGAAAAAAGTCCCAAAGCAGGGTTTGGATAACGGATGCTTAATAAGGTACTGGACCATATCTTGAGAAACTAAAAGAAGAATGCTCAGGACACTGTCTGAGGAGGCAGGCTTACAGAATGCATGTGCAAGTTTAGGACAAAATGAATGTACAAGTAAGCTTGTTCTGTCATTTTCTAGCTTATTAATAATTTCAAGCACAGATATTATTGTCACGTTTCTGCGCTCATTGTACTTTCCCCAATTCTGAGAAAGCACTTAAGAACTAATGTGTCTTATAAAACTTGATGTTTGATGCTCAGTGATTGGTTTGAGACCTAAGCAGGGGTGTCAAGTTGGGTACCTGCTAAATGAACGTATAATTATTAACCAGTACAAAAAGCTGATTTCAGTGACTTGTCGGCTATGAGTTCTATAGTAGGGTTCTATCTGCAATGGTCAGACCAGTCCATAAAACTACATTCAAGGTCTTTGTCCGTGACCTTTGTACCTTTTTTTCCCCACTGCATCTCCTGATTTTAACTAAAGATATTCCACTTTCTGCAATGTTAGAACAGGCTTCTTCACTCTTTGTCCAGAACAGGGCAGCCATTTTAAATTTTGAACACAATTTGCATGTGTGTAAATTCCTAGAATTCTAAAAGGAATAGTAATTTTATCACAGGGCATCATGTTGACGTTATCTGCATCATCAAGATGGCTGCAACTTTTAAATCTACTATTCAGAACTCCAGTACTTGGCTGATGCTGAGGGCAGGTTGTTACCCTGTAAGATGTTCGGATATTTTGCCAAAGTGTTTCACAGTTATTTGTGGTTTCTCAGTTTCAATGTCTGTATTCCAAATAATTTATAGCCTCAGACTAGACTCGTACCCACTTCCTCCCTTCTAGTCTTTTCTCTCGCTTCCCCTCCTACCACCAGCACTCCCTTGCTTTGGCTTCCTCCCAGCTTTGGTTTTCTTTCTTAAATTCTGTTCGTACTCAATCCTGGCCTCACCTTCATCATCTTCTCATTGTCCAGCCATAGTGCTGTGATGGTGTGCTGTAGCTACGTCCTTTTCCTCCTGCCTTAGTCCTTTGTTTCCCCCTGTTCACAGTTACTCTTTTCTGCTGGCCTCAGTCTTCTCTTCGAGTTCGTTGTCCTTTCTGAGTTTCCTCAGGACACTGTCCAGGCAATAGGAAGAAGGACAAAGATGCAGATAAAAATATTTTCTTTTAATTACAGGAGTTTCAAGTCATCAAGTAAATGGCTAATGCCAATGTGGATTAGCTGAACAGTCTGTCTGAGGAGGAGAATGAGTTTAATTAAGGGTACTTGCATAAACAATTACTTTAGAGAAGAAGCCAAGGCTAAAATTGTGTTGCTGAAGCATGTCTGAACGTGATTCCTACCAATATGCTCATCAGTGAGTAGGAGTGAGATGGATTGGCTTTGCTCTGCTCCTGTAACTACTCAGTTACATTTGTGACAGTGAGCCAACAACCTGCCAGACCAGAGACCACGATTTTAATGTGTGAATAAAACACTGAAACTGCAGCTAGAAGAATAAGCTTTGTAGTAAAAATATGGTTTTAATTGCTTGTTTCAGCCAAATATAGTTCAGTTTGATTATGTATATGTCAAACCCTCTTTCTAATACTTTGTTGTAGCCTTGCAATTAAGAATTTAGCTGCTTCTGCCAACGCTATGTAACTTAGCTTGCAAATGTAATCTTTGGTAGATGCATTAATTCTCTGACATATTTGTTTTTTAAGCAGCTCCCCAAAAGCTAGTGAATTCTTCCACGTCTATGTAGTTTATTGTTTAATCTGAGGAACATACCAAATGGTTAACTAGTGTTGTCTTTAAAACTTGTCATGAAAGATACCAGTCAGAATCCATACAGGATAGCAGTGAAGACCCTGAATAACATATAGCTAGTCACCACTTCTATTATGCCTTATTTGGTTGCAGGATAAAATAGAATAGTTTCAGTTGGAGAGGACCTACAATGAGCATCTAGTCCAACTGCCTGACCACTTCAGGACTGAGCCAAAGTTACAGCGTGCTGTTAAGGGCATTGTCCAAATGTCTCTTAAACGTGGACAGACTTGGAACATCGACCACTTCTCTAGGAAGCCTGTTTCGCTGTTTGACCACCCTTTTGGTAAAGAAGTGCTTCCTAAAGGCCACTCTGAACCTCCCCTGGTGCAGCTTTGAACCATTCACACACATTCTGTCACTGGGTACCAGGCAGAAGAGTTCAGCACCTCCCTCTCCACTTCCTCTCCTCAGGAAGCTGCAGAGAGCCATGAGGTTGCCCCTCAGCCTCCTTTTCTCCAAGCTAGACAGACCCAAAGTCCTTCCTTGAAGATCTCCATTTGACATGTAAATACGGAAATCCTGAAATACTTACACAGACCTACTGCTATCAGTGTTACATTCTGGGGGGGTTTGCCTACCTTCTTGCAGGTTGAGCTCTGCTGACCTCACTAGCGCTCCAAGCTGCAGGAGTGGCAGCCAGCCCTGGTCCAAGGAGGCAGCACAGCTGGAGTGTGGGGCTTGGCAGGCACTCAGCTCCTGGGTTCAGAGTTTGCCTTTCTATCCCATCCCGTGGAGGTTTTGTATCACATTAATAATGTGTTTGAGCACTTGGCTGAACTATATTAAGCAATGTAACTCTCTCTGTCATACATAGTGTATTTTCTTCCTCCATTTTCCTCCTGAAGGAATATGAGTTTTGCTGTAGGAGCTGAGGACTGTGGAAGTTTTTGCTTTTGTGTGTGTCATCTTTGTAGACAGACTAAATGGTGTTTAAGAAGGAGGATTGAAGGTGCTTAGCATTTGGAGAAGCAGCTGGCAAAGTTGTAATAGTTCCTTATTTTCTGTTGAGTTTCATTTTTCTTTCCTAAGAAAGCCCTGTGCCTGTGCAGTGGGCTTCTGTATTTGTCATAGGTTTCCATTGCACCCGGGAGATACAGTTACAAAGTCCCTGTTTACATTCTCAAACTTAATGTGGCTTTTTTAGGTGGATTGAAGGATGCAGAGAATGTGGAGTATAAGAGCTTTGACTTGTATCAATATTATGTGTGGAAGTTGGTTTAGAGGTGGGAGGATACATTTTGTGTGCTTTCAGTATTTTGCGCTAGTCACCAAAAATACTTCAACATTCTGTATTAGTTTGTATTTTTCGAAGCTGACTGTTTTATGCTCAGCTCTGCAGTATTGCTGCAGTCTGTGGGGAGCTGGTGAGGGTTTTCGTATTTGAGACTAAGTTGGTAGCACAAGGATGTTATGAGGTTATCAAGAACGATCATAAGGTTAGTTGCAGAGACTGCTGTTGCTGGTGATGTTGTTAAACTGTGACAAAACTGATCTGTTTGCCTATGGATGCTCTTCTAAATCAAAGATGAATGTTATGGCCGTGAACTTTTGAAAGGATTTTCTTTGCCCCAGCATTGACCCATCACTGTTTATTTGGTTTGGGTTTTTTTGGTCTGTCAGCTGCATTATATAAGCTTTGGGTTGCCTGATATGTGATGAAAGATGATTAATGCTGTATGTATGGTGAATGTTTTTGGCATCTCTCCACCTGTTCACCAGTTACATATTGACTAGGACTAGGTAAGAAATGATTGTTGAGGGATTCCATGCAAGAAAGATACAGTAACAGTGACAGACTTTCCATTGCTTGCAATTTGTAAAAGACTGTTAGAATTTATTATGTACTTGTTGGTGCTTTTTGGTCAATTAAAACAAAAGCAGCATTTTTTTTTTCCTTAGACTCTTACAGTGACATGGCTATTTCAAATGTGTTATACAGGGATATTAAAGTTTGCATTTCATCATACTTTTACAGGCTTATGTAGTTGTGGTGGGTTGACCTTGAGTGGAGGCCAGGTGCCCCCCAAAGCTGCTCTATCACTGCCCTTCTCAGCAGGATGGGGGAGAAAAAAATATAATGAAGGGCCTGTGGGTTAAGATAAGAGCAGGGAGAGATCACTCACCAATTGCTGTCAGGGGCAAAGCAGACTCAACTTGAGGAAAATTAATTTATTACCAATCAAATCTGATTAGGATAATGAGAATATTAAAACCACCAAATATTAAAAACACCTCTCACCTACCCCTCCCTTCTTCCGAGGCTTAACTTCACCCCTGATTTCTCCACCTACTCCCCCCTCAGTGGCACAGGGAGACAGGGAATGGGGGTTGTGGTCAACTCATCACACGTTTCTCTGCTGTCCCTTCCTCCTCAGGGGAGAGACTCCTCACACTCTTCCCTTGCTCCAGGATGGGGTCCCTCCCATGGGAGACAGTCCTTCACAAACTGTGAGGTACAGACCTTCAGGAGCAGACTGCTCTAGCATGGGTCCTCCATGGTGTTACAAGTCCTGCCAGCAAATCTGCTCTGACATGGGCTCCTTGTTCTACAGGGCCACAGGTCCTGCCAGGAGCTTGCTCCAGCACTGGCTTCCAGTGGGGTCACAGCCTCCTTTAGGCATCTACCTGCTGTGGTGTGGGGTCCTCCACAAGCTGCTGAGGTGGATATCTGTTCCACCATGGACCTCCATGGGCTGCAAGGGGACAGCCTGCCTCACCATGAGCTGCAGGGGAATCTCTGCTCCAGTGCCTGGAGTACCTCCTTTCCCTCCTTCACTGACCTCGGTGTCTGCAGAGTTGTTCCTCTTACATCTTCTCACTCCTCTCTCTGGCTGCAGTTGCTGTTGCACAGCAACTTTTTCCTTTCTTAACTACGTTATCCCAGAGGTACTACCAGCATTGCTGATGGGCTTGGCCTTGGCCAGCAGCGGGGGTCCATCTTGGAGCCAGTTGGCATTGACTCTGTTGAACATGGGGAAAGCTTCTAACAGCTTGTCACAGAAGCAACCCTTGTAGCCACCCAGCTACCAAAACCTTGCCACGCATACCCAATACATTAGATCCTTGGTATGGTGTCAGATTTGAGATTAAGCTGAGTTAATGTTCTAAGTGATTGAAGAACTTTAAGGATTAGAGCAAAATTATTTAAATAAAAATTGGGCTTGAAGTAAATGCTCAGTGACAGACATCAGCAGTCCAGATAGGTCCGTAGGCCCAGTTTATGTGACACTTCTTCACAGCTTTACCATGGTCTTAAACCTGCAGTTTTGGATATTTTAAAAGATTGCCAGTTTTGGAAGGTGTTTGGCACTTGAATGTCTGTCTTGGGACAATTTTAGAAAATCTGACTAAGCCTTTCCTGGTTTTTGGTGGGGTGTTTTTTTTATGGCAAGTATGAGCTATTGGGTATATCATCTGTCAAATATGCTTCTTAGTTATTTGAAAATATTGAAGGAATTCTGTCACTGCTGACTGTTCAATATGTGTTGGAGAAATGGAGTCAGGGCTGCTACAGCCTATTAATATAAATAAAGATAAATTAATGGTCAAGGAGAATTTCATGGTGAGCTTGATTGCAGCCATGAATAAAATGTATTTTGCTAGAGAGATTCTCTTCCTTAAGGTTTTGTGAAAAGCTAAGAAATGAAGTGTTGGAACATGAATTCATCAAAAGCAATACCAGACATATCTGAAAACATATCCTTGAGAATGGAAAATTTGAAAGGTTAAATGTTTCTAAGTCTTTAAATGCAAAATTTCAGAATGATCAAATGTCTGTGTTTGAAGCTGTTGAACGCATAAGGATGCCAGATTCATGAGGCTACAACATCTGTTATTCATATAACTTCTGTGTACGGATTCTGTAGGATGATTAACTGATTCTTCAAAAAAACCTGGTATGATAGGCCAATATTCACTTCAAAAATATGTTCGTCCACTCTGTACAAATGTGTAATGAGGAGCAAAAATCTCACATAAAACTTCTCTATAAATTGAATATAAATTTTGAACAAATCTTTTACTTACAAGGCCACCTGACTTTTATAGTATTCTGCTCTGGCTACACATAAGTTCGTGGTGGCTTGTTTGTTGTGGGGTTTTTTTTTGGTTTTGGGTTTGGGGTTTTTTTTAAATTTTACATACTCTGAGTAAAATAACTTTTCATGCATACCTATGTAAGTCCAGTGTATCTCATTGTTTGGGTGCAACCTGTGGGATAATTGAAAATACTGTTGCTGTTACAAGAGATGGAGAATTGATGTTTTGTCCTGGGTCCCAAACATGGGATCTTCCTGCGTGTCTTTGCACAGTTTGGTATTTTGAGCATTCTCGTAGGAGGAAAAAAGGGGTAGGGGTGTTTGTACATGGTCTTTACAATGGCTTAATCTTTGCCACTGTCACTGCATTAATAGCCTGAAAAAGTACGAGGAATGCACAAACCAGTAGCTGGTCCCCCTAATTGACCATATAGGACCACCTTGAATAGCATGATGTAATTATTGACGTAGCACAATTAAAAGTGAGTGTTTTTAAACTTCCTGATTGCTTTCAGAGTGTTCAGAATTGTTGAAGGGGTACCAAGAATAAAATTCAGCCACCAAAATTGTGTAATGCGTCTGGCTACGGTACACAGCACTGATAGAGACAAGTCTGCACCCTCACTGAAGAATTTATAGGGATTTACAAATCAAAAAAAGTTTGAAAAACATCAGTAGGTGCTTAGATTTAGCTTTCAAACAAAGGATTTGTCATGCTTTATATCATTTTAGTATCACAAGAAAAAAGAGTAGACCTGCAGATTGGGAGGTCCACAAGCTTTTCCCCTGCCTACTTTTGGATATATAGTAGCTTTGGTGGTAGGCAGATACCAATCTGCAGGGAGTAACACCATCCCTATTCTAAAAGTAAAAGGTATACAAAAATGAAAATGCCAAGTATTAAACGTTTTATTTGAATATGACAATAATTAGTATGCTGCTGGTTCTGAGTCAAGTTCAGGTTGGTGTCTCCAGAACATACAAAATTATATCTAAGCTTTCTAAAAGACTGAGAAATATCCAAAATAATGAAGTATCCAGCTTGCTATATTAACTTTTTGTAGGATTGGGCATGTATTTGCCAGGTCTAGAATAGACCTGGATGGTGCTTAATCCTGAAAACTTCCATGTCCAAGAGTGATACCATTAAAGTGCATGGCAGAACGCAGGCAGCGCATCAAAGACTGCACGGTCACATAGTGAAATATTTCTTTGTAGTTGAATAGCTGATCCTAACCAGTACTATGAGGGAAATGGTTAAAATGGTGTGCTTGAATGTGTTTTGGTTTTATAGTCAAACTAAAAAATTTTAACCTGATTTACTAAGGTTAGTTTATACAGTCGTTCTAACTCTAATGATTACATAAGAATAACTCCCGTGAGAGAATATTTGGATGCAAGGGAAATATATACTCCTTATGGTGTAGCCAATTTTATAGTTTTTATTAGAAATTAATGACTGTGCCAAATTTTGGACAGCAAGTGATATTTCAGTTCACTTCTTATACTTTTAATGAGAGGTAGGTTCTAATAAATTGGGCCCATAGCTGAGGCCATTAGAATTAATTCTGACTTCTCCCACGTACAGTTATGAATAGTCACTTTTTTCCTCAAAGTTCACCGATGGTGCTGCATTTTGTACTGGTCTATATGCACATGGGTTTCCATCCCCCATTTTCTAGGCAGAAAATAGAATTCTAAGTTATACTTTTTCAAATGGGGAGTTGCAGTGTACTGCTTCCTAATATTTCCGATTTATCTCTTCTCCTCTGCAAATTATAGTTAGTGTTAGTTTTTTATTATGAGCATTTATTGGTTTTACTTCTGATTTCCTTCATCCTTTTTAGAGAAGAAATTTAGCCTGAGAGGTGGAAGGAAAAGTAGTTGATAATTTTAATTAGTAGAGGAGAAACACGTAGAAAGCTGGTTAAGGAAATAACAGAGAAAAGACTTTTTAATTTTTTTTTTTTTAAAGAAGGTTTTTGGAGAGGAATAAAATGCTGACCTCTTTTAATGCAATAGGATTAAAAGCCAAATCACTAATGTTCCCCATGTGATGCTTTTGGTTTTAGCAAAACTCACATCAGTAACAGTGGTGTGGGTATAGGTTAGCCTTGGGGGAAGAGTTATGAACTCTTTTGGGAAATGTCTGTGCAAATGTCTGTCGTTGTTTCCCCCTGCTTTGTTTGTTTGTTTTTAAGTACATTCTTAGCTCCATGGGAATTATTTTCTGAATCCAACTGAACAGCAGGATTGAAAATTAGCTTGGGAGACAACTTTCCTTAGTCGCCTGTTAGGTTTGTTTTGACTGACTGGACCTCATGTGGTTCTGAGGAGTAACTAAGGCTGCAGTTTCCATTTTGAGGACGTTGTCTTTGTCCTTACCTCCTTCCAGGTTGATTGTGGAAGGTTCTTTCCTGACACACAGTTGCTGGAAGAATTGTTGTATCACTTAGCTTGTTGCTACAGACTCCCGACTATGGTTGCCTGTTAAATTGACACCACCTATGCGTTCTCGATTTGTCGTCTTGCCACAGATAAGGATAAAATTTATGGAAGTTCGTAGTGCATATGCAAGTGGAAGAAAGCTGAAGTTTATCATATGTAACCTCATTTTCTCAAACATATGTTACATTAGTATGACATCTGAAGAAGGGGAGAACGGTGGACTCGGGTCAGGGTGTTGAGTCCTGTGGCATCTGAAAAGCTGGAGGGATGCAATGGAAGAGAAAGATCACAGGAAGTGAGCAGGCTTAGGTGAAGGAAAACAGAATGACATAGATTGGAGGAGAAACAGTTTAACATGAGAGGTAGAAATATGGGTTAAAAAAATAAAAGGGAAAAAAGAGTGAATACCATGAAAGGATACAGAGGTTGTGATAGATGACATCTAAATAGGAAAAAAAGGAAGGGAAATGGGAGAAGGAAGAGCATGAATTAGTTAATAGGGGTTAGTGAATTTAATCGATACATTTATGCTTTTTACTGTTTCTTTGAGTTCTTTGTCAAAGATTTTGGAGCAAGAACAGCTTGTTATTTTGAGTACTTTGATACACTATCATCACTAGAAGCTTTGGGCTCTGTATATTTTAAAAAATATAATCTCTTGTCTGGGACAGAAATTAACCTAAAAATCAGCAGACTCAGAAGAGTATTTGTGTGATTTCATAGAATCATAGAAGCTCCCGAGTTGGAAGGGACCTGTAAGGATCATCAAGTCCCAACTCCTGGCTCCACACAGGACCAGCCGAATCAGAGCAGATGACTGAGAAGGTTGTCCAGACGCTACTTGAATTCAGTCAAGCTCAGTGCTGTGACCACTTCCTGAAGAGCCTATTCCAGTGCCTGACCATCCTCTCAGTGAAGAATCTTTTCCTGTTATCCAGTCTAACCCTCCCCTGTCGCAGCTTCATGCCATTCCCTCAGGTTCTATCTCTGGTCACCAGAGGGAGGAGATCAGCGCCTGCCCCTTCGCTCCCCCTCGTGAGGAAGCTGTAGGCCGCGATGAAGTCTGCCCTCAGTTTCCTCCAGGCTGAACAAACCAAGTGACTTCAGCCTCTCCTCATATATCTTCCCTTCTAGACCCTCTACCATCTTGGTTACCTGCCTCTGGACGCTCCCCAATAGTTTCATGTCCTCTTTGTACTGTGGTGCCCAAAACTGCCCACAGTACTCAAGGTGAGACTGCACCAACGCAGTGTAGAGTGGGACAATCCTGTCCCTAGACCTGCTGGCAGTGCTGTGCTTGATGCACCCCAGGATACGGTTGGCCTTCCTGGCAGCCTGGGCACACTGTTGGCTCATGTTCAACTTGCTGTCGACCCAAGACCCCTAAATCCCTTTCAGCATTGCTGGTCTCCAGTGTCTCATCACCCAGTCTGTATGTATACCCAGGGTTGCCCCTTCCCAGGTGCAGAATCTGGCACTTGTTCCTGTTAAAATTAATGCAGTTGGTGATTGCCCAGTTCTCTAATCTGTCCGAATCTGTCTGCAAGGTCTCTCCACCCTCGATGGCATCAACAGCTCCTCCCAATTTAGTGTAATCTACAGACTTGCTCAGAACACCTTCCAGTCCTACATCCAAGTTGTTTATGAAAATGTTAAAAAGAACTGCCCTTAAAATGGAGCCTGGGGGCACCCCACTAGTGACTGGCCACCAGTCTGGTGTAATCCCATTTACTCTAACTCTTTGGGCTGGACCCATCAGGCAGTTGCTCACCCATTGCATTATGGTTTTTTTTCGTTTTCCAACTGTATACCAGCCATTTGTCCAGAAGGATACTGTGAGAGACTGTATCGAAAGCTTTACTGAAATCTAAAAAAATAACGTCAACTGGCTTCCCTTGGTCAACCAGATGGGTGACCTTGTCATAAAAGGAAACAAAGTTTGTTAAACAGGACCTTCCTCTCACGAACCCATGTTGGCTGTGACCAATGACTGCGTTGTCCTTCAGGTGTTTTTCGATAACTCCCAGCATAATTTTCTCCATAATTTTACCAGGCACTGAAGTGGGACTGACAGGCCTGTAATTACCAGGGTCTTCTTTCTTGTCCTTCTTGAAAATTGGAATGACATTTGCCAGCTTCCAGCCAACTAGGACCTCTCCAGATTCCCAAGACCGTTGAAAAATAATTGAGAGAGGTCTCACAATGACATCAGCCTGCTATCTGAGCACCCTGGGATGAATCTCATTGACTCCCATGGACTTGTATGCATCCAGGTGGAGCAGAAAATCCCGTGTAAGTTCGGGATCGGCTGGGAGATAATCGTTACTGCAGTCATGGTCCTCCAGCTCAGGGCATCTGGTGTGAGAGAGCCAATTGTCAGTGTTGAAGACAGAGGAAAAGGCGGCATTAAACGTCTCTGCTTTGTCTATGTCCCTGTTTGTAAGGAGACCGTTCGCATCAAGTAATGAGCCAATGTTCACTCTGGTCCTCCTTTTGTTATTAACATATTCAAAAATACCCTTTTTATTGTTCCCCACAGTACTGGCCAGCTTCAACTCTGAGCTTTGGCTGCATGAATTTTCGCCCTACAAAGGGAGCAGCATCCCTGCAGTCCTCCCAAGTTGCCTAACCCTGCTTCCAGTGACAATACACTTTCTTTTTCCGCCTAAGCTCAAGATGATGATCCCTGTTCAGCCAAGCCGGCCTTCTGCTCCCCTGCTTGACTTTTGGCATTTGGAATCACCTGTTCCTGAGCTCTTAGGAGGTGGTACTTAAAAAGTGACCAGCACTGGTGGACCCTGATGCCTTCAAGAGCAGTTTCCCAGGGGAACTTACTAACTAGTACCCTGAGCAGCCTCAACTCTGCTCTCCTCATATCTAGGATTGATGTTTTGGTGGCAGTTTTCCTCCACCAAAGACTTGAAATTCTACCACTTCATGGTCCCTATGGCCAAGATGGCCACCAGTCGCCACTTCCCCCACAAGACCTTCTTGGTTCACAAGTAACAGATCTAGGAGGGCACCTTTCCTTGTCAGCTCCCTTGTTAGAGATTTTACTGTTGGGGTTTATTTTTCCAGGTAATAGCAGTGAGGCCAAAATAAAGCTAATTTCCCCGGAAGTTAGGAACTTTAGGGTTCTGATTCTCTTCTCCTCCTCCTCCTTTTTTTTTTTTTTTTTAAATAAGCTAACTTTGGTGGATAGTATCCGAGAGAAGAACATGGTGTATCCTGCTTGTTAAATTAGGTAAAAAAGGGTTTTCTTGGACATTTAAATAGTACTACTTTTGTTAGCTTCTGCTACATCTAGATATGAACTAAAGGATTTTTCTTCTCTGACGGTGAGCAGAATTTCTGAGTCATCACACATTAATTACTTTGAACAATGAAGTGTATTGGAATATTAATAAAACGGAGATATTGCAGTTTAGGATGCTAGCTATGCTTCACATGTGTGGTCAGCAAAAAAAAATTTAAACTCTTAATCTCAGGGAACAGCTATGTCAAAGCATAAAGATTTTGCAACTTCTCACAAATATCAGTTACAAATCATTCCTTTCAACGAGTAGTACTGACATTTGTGTTTTTGCTAATTGGGGCTGGTTTTGATCATCAGGATTAGTTATTGCTGTAATGCTGAGCTGATTCCTTGTGATTTTTGGTAATGAATGGATTAAGTTTTTGTGTGTCTCACCGTAGACAAAAGGATATAATTTTTCAGTGAAAGACTATGTAATTGTATGCTCTGTCTTTGAAACTTCAGACCACTATACTTGAAAACTTTTTTCAGACTGGCAAATATTAAAACCTGGTATGATAGCTTCAGCTGGGAAAGCAATTAAAGGGTGAAAGTTGGAGGTATGAATTGTTTCCAGCAATTTTGGAAAATGTTCTTGAGTGTTGAAAACATTACAGTGTGATATAATTGCATGGTATTTTAAATGATGGATGTTTTTTTGAAAATGTGTTTCCTGACTTCAGGGTGGTGTGTCAAAGCTTTCTGTCTGCCAAAAAATGACATTCTGTAGTGATCAGGTACCAGCCTTGAGGTGTGTGTTTGTCCCTTCTTACCTTTTCGTTCTGACTCTGCCTTCACTTCCGATGGAGGGCAGTGAGAGCACTAGAAAAGCAGATATGCTGCATCTGCTCAAATTTAACTCTCCCATTTCTGTAGGTATTGTCCAGCATTTGAAAAATCAACAAAACAAAAACCCAGATACAGTTAAATGTAATCCAGCTTCCTTTCAGTCCTTGTTTGTCCACTATTAATTGATTGCTTGATGTTTCCTACTGGATATTTTCTTTTTTGATTGACTTTTAATTGGTTTTGAATGTGGAAGTAATATCGCTGATTCTAAATTGAATTTTTCGTTTCTGTAGTACGAGGTGTAACTGACTGGTGTTTCTCACCTCTGCATGTCTCAGTTGGGTAGCAAATATGAAATGGGTTTCAAGTGAATGTCGGTGGAGTTTCTGTGGTTGCAAATAAGAAAAGGAGTCTTGGTTTGACTCATAAGTTTATTAGGGCTCTAACATGGAGTAATATTTTTATATTCTAATTAGAATTCTAATATGGTCATTCAATGATTTATTTTTTAATGGAGAAAAGAATAAGGTAAGTCCTCAAACATTTAGTAAAGGTGAAAGTAAAATATCACTATATTTAGAAGACCAGAAATAATGTTGCTGCAGGACTTGTGGTGGTTTCTGGAATAAAAAACACACCTGAGAATGGAGCAGGTAAAAGAGGAGCTGAGAACGGAGCACTGGGCTGTACGGCAGCCCACCACAAGTGTGGTGGGGACTTCTTCCGCAGGCACCATGGCAGCGGCGTGCTGGGGAGTGCAAAGTAACCGGAGTCCTCAGACAGTCCCCAGAGAAGGGGAAGGTTGATTAAAGGGTCGGGAAGACTGGGAAGTTTGTCAGCAATGTATTGCAACCAAGGTGCTTTACAGAGTATTGGTATTTTGGGGAGGAAAACATACTTTTGGAGTTCTGAGTTGTTGTAGAAGTATTGTGTCATCTGCTGGTTTTCAGATTGATATGTGTAAAATACAGACGTAATTGCATCATGGGTTTTGGCTTGTTTTTTTTTTCCTTGCTTGTTTTCAGGTGGTTTGGATGCTATTACAAAGTAGAAACAATTTTGAATTCCCACACTTTTTGAGATTTCTCTTTCTTAAAGAAATTCCAGCTTTCCTTTGAGAATTTTTGGCTGGGTTAATGGTTTCATTTCCGTCCCCCTACCTTACCTCCAGTTTAACAAGGTTTTTTTCCTTGCTTTTCCTCTTGCTCTTTCCTGGAAAAGAGGCAAAACATTGTGTGAGCTGCAGAGGAACGTACTGCTTATTCTTATGACACTTTATGTATAGCATAAGGCATGTTACACACTATATTTGTCTTTTTTGTAATGAGTTCACTTATATTAAAAATAAATGGTGATAGCAAACTGCCATGTGAAAGAAATGTGTAATGGTGATGAAAAGCATTCAATGATTAGAAGGGAAACAACTATTTATTGAAAACAAAAACCATGTCTAAGGGCTCTAATGCTGGCTTTTAGAAACACTACCATGTTGTGGTATTTGCAATACTGTGTGTCCTGTACAGTAGATAATGTTTAAAATTGCTTGGGAACTGGAGCTTGCAATTGTGAGCTTGGAATGTCCTGCAGATAATTAAGTTGTGGTCAGGCTTTAGAAAAATAGAAAGTTCTCGAACTATGATTTTATAAACATGCTACAATAACATTTCTTTATATTTAACAGTTTCTTATAGAAAGCTGATACTCTCACGAGGCTTTGACTAAAGGTAAAACATCAAGAAAGAAAAAATATTAAATTAAAACTTCACTTAGAATGTTGACAGTTGGCTTGTAATATTAAACAGATGTGTGTGTTCTTGGGATATTCTTCTTTCAGAACCTTGTTGCATGCCCACTTTCAACTGACAGCTACAAATTTTTGATTAATTGAAAATTCTCCTTTCTTCAGTTGTATTTGTTGTATATTAATTTCTTTGGGTCGATTCAGCTGGACAGTGATGCATACTGTAGTTTCTGCTGTGATAGTCAAGGGTTCCTTTATGTAGGCTTAAATTGAGGCATGGCTCATTCATCCATATAGAAAAATTATTATGTATATGCAGAGATTCTTGGGTGTGATACTACCTTTGTGTGTGTGAGCAGGGCATTTACTTGTTCTGGTTGTGAATGTGGTAGGGCATAATCTGGCATCTTTGACTCCTAGTAAATACTGCACGTAGGAGTCAAAATAAAGAAACTTGAGTTTTTAAAAGATGTAAGTTTAATGAAACATAGAGGGATTTATCAATTAAAGGAAAACCATATAACACTACTAAAATGACAAAAGGTTGTGGTCAGTTCTCATGTCAGCCTTTTTCAGAAATGTGGTGGTGGGAGGTGGTTTTGTTTTTGTTTTTTTTTTTAATAGAAAAGAGCTACAAAAATTATCTAAAGTCTGAAAAATCTACTTTGTGGTGAGAAGTTTTTTAATCTGGTTTTGTTAGGGGACATGATCACAAGAAAAATCTCTGGTTTGTTCATGGGTCTTAGGAAAAAGCAAAGATAAGATACAGTGCTGAAAAAAGTACCTATTATTTGTGGTGTGATTCAGCTGATCCTGAAGGGTAGATTCTGCATCAGTGGACGTCTCTAAGCTGACCGCTTGTATTACAAAATACTTGTGGTACTCAACAAGTAGTGCAGGAGTTAATGCGTAGGGATGGCTCAGAAATTCCTCTTTACATAGGGGACACTGCTTCGTACCAAAGCAAAGAATCGGATACTGGTTTTCCAGATCCCAGACTAGTGCTCCAGTGACCTATGACTCTGATCCGTCTGACCTTAGACTGCGCGCATGTATAAATGTTCTGTCTTCATTTTTAATAATAAATTAACTTATAGGAAACAATGTGTTCAAGTATTTCTAAAATAAAATAGTCATATTGGACTTAACAGGATGCTTAATCTAATTACCTACCACAGAAGTTACTTACTGTGAAGTAAGCAACCACTGTTTAATGTAGGTTTTTTCTCCTGATTTATTTCCCACATATTTCAGAGGATGAATGGATGTACAAAGACAGTGAAATGATTTTTTTTTTTTTTTTAAAGACTGAAGGAGTCATTAACCAGTGTGAGGTATTCAATTGATTAAATGACACTACATTGCTGCAGTCTGCATACTGGCTCAGTTTCATGTATATGGACTATCTCCTTTCTTTGTCTTTTAAAGACCTGTGTGAAGACACAGTGATATGCCATAATGTGAGCAAGACTAGCTTATTGTAAGAATACAGTTTATTTCTCTTAATGATGTGTTTCTGATTCCTAGGATTCTTAGCTCTCCGTGGAACCCGCTAAAGTGTAGATGGGAAATACTTAACGAGAGCTCAGATGCTGTTTCGTATGTTTTTGAATACGATCTAAAGGAGCATACAGCAAATACAGAAAAATACTTCTTAGGGATAATCGAAATGTGAAGGAGAAGGAAAAAAAAAGAAAAATTGTAAGAGTTAATTAGGTGACCTAAAATGTGACCTAGTATAACTTTTTATATCGTATTTATTTTCTTCTGTGTTATGGCATACAGAGTGCATAGTGCTGTGTTCTGGCTGTTATTTCACCTTCTCTATTTATTGTCTGAAAAATTACAGTAGTTTCAGGAGTGGTTGTGGGTTCACACAGGACACTTGAATTACTTATTAGATTTTTTTTTTTAATGAGGTGGGGGATAAGGCATATGTCTTTTTTGAATAAAACTTTTACAATGAATAAAAATCTTTTTCTGTATGGCTCTTATTGATTCTTATTTTATTGAATTAAGGGTATGCACATTATGTAAATGCTAATTAGAATATTATTCTAATTTTAAAGAAATATCTTTAGAAGCATCCATTAGAGATATGAGAAGGAAGATAATGCAAGTATTACATGGAATTTATCTTTTGAGTAAATTTGCATGCTTGTTTTAGACAGTAATAAGAATCAGAAGTTTACTTCAAAGACCATTTTTTAAATCTGTTTATACACTGGTTGTTACTGATGCTTTTACATTTAAAAAAGAGCCATTATTACAAAAACCCATTGTTTGTTTGCAAGGCATTTTATATGTTGAACTGTTCTGAACAAACTGGTTTGTATCCATCCGTTCTTAAAATATAGTGGAAGAAGTTTCTTCTTCATGGGATTTGTACGTTGTCGCAGTTCTGCACAGCCTGATGCTGATAGGCAGAGGCTTCTGTCAGACCAGGCATGTGAGTAACTGTTATCGTGCATCTTTCTGCTGGGCCTTTGTGATGGTTGGTTCCGACTTCAGGCTTTGTCCCTTACGTGGAAGACTTTGAAATAATATGAGTAAATTGTTAATCCTGGAAATTAAATGAGATAACTTGGTGTGCTCTTAAGCCTCTTTCATTAGCACACTTGGAGACAGATGGAGATTATATTAACATGTTTTCTATTACCTTTTTTACCAGTGCTTAGTTACTGAATCTCTGATAGAAAACTAGAGGTGTCTGATCCTCCAAAGATAACTGAGGCTGTTACCAGGGAGATGTTGTTGTTGATTAAACACAAATGTATGTTGTAACAGAAAATGCTTTCTTGCTGCTTGTTTCATAAGCAAGAAGATTGTTGTAATGCAAATAAACTGAAACTCTGGAATAGTAAGTTGTTTGGAATTAAGTTTCCTACCTCTTTTAAGACTATGAACTGAACTATTATATTGCCTTCTGATTGCATGGTGTGTTTTCTGCTTTAAATTGCTATTACGGTAGCTCTGAGGATCCCTAACTGAGAGCAGAGCTAGATATCCTTCGTGGAAGAACTTTTAACTAAGCGAGACATTTAAAGATGCAAGATGAAATCCTGGCTGTACTGAAACGGGCTGGATAGTTATGGGTGATTTAACTGAAGAAAAGACTTAGCAGAGTTAAAGTTCAGTGCTTATTTTTTGTCCTACATTTTATCTTGTGAGTGAGAGTGAGGATGAAGGCTCATATAAGAGAGTACCAAAAGAGAAGTCTTCTCAAGTGCTCTTCAGAAATTTTTTTTAATTAAGGTACCATTCTTTCACCCCCACCACCCCCGGTTTGTAAGAAGTGAACTGAATTCATTGTGACTGTTTGTACATAATTGAATTGGGTCTGAAGAGAACATTCTCAGAAACTTCTGACAAACGGGAAGGAATTATAAGTAAGGACATTTCTAACTTACGTTATTTATTTGTGTTTCCAAAGATATTCTGTATCCTAATCCAAAATAATTCTACAAATATTTATACATAACAGTTCTTGGGTGAAACTTGCGATTTTTCAAAAAAGCGTAGTTTTGAAAATATGTACGAGTTGTAGCAATTAACCTACATGCACATTTATAATTCTAGAAAATGGACAGCGTATTACATTCAAAGACTGGATCTGATAGACCCAAATTGCTTAAAACATCAGTTATTGAAGATATCCCCCTGGGACTTTGAGAAACCATTTAACAGATGAAAGTACATTTTGAAAAGTTTGACCTTACAGGCAATCATAAAATGAATCAAAACAGTTCTTTCCTCCCCTGAAATGTACAGAGCCCATCTGTATCTAATCCAGTAATTATAGACTGAGTTCAATTACCTTTTCAAACTTGGAGCAGACTGGAGACTAGGCAGTGAACAAACATAGGGTTTTGTCTAGACCTCAATTGACCACAGTCTAAAACTTGAATTTATATCTAATTTTATTTTTAGCTTCATTTGATAGTTTTGAAAGGATTTCTTTTGCTACCTAGATTTTAAAGGATTTATTTTGCTAGATCATGAAAGATTTTACTTCTTGACCTAGTATTTACAGCTACATTTTTATCCCAAGTGAAGTTAATAAAATGACAGCAAGTCCTGAGAGTTTACTGGGTAAATAATTTTAAATGTAACAAAAGTAGGTTAATCTGCTTGTTTTGAGTGTTTAATATTGTCACAATGCAGTTATTAAAGAATCTGAACAACATTATGTAACTTATTCTCTGTGCTCGTATCCTTATATTTAATGTTCATATTAAAAACCAAAGCAACAACTTTGTTTTTTTCTCTTTTAGAAGAATGACCCCCAAACCTACCTGACTGCAATGCTGCCAGTAATTGACACAGAGTAGAAACTATGCTGAAAATAGATTTTTTCGACAGTTTTGTTAATTGATTTCAGTTAGAGCAGACAGACTATCCATTCAGCCGTGCAAAGTTATGGAATACGTACGCAGCTACGAGTTGTAGCAGCTAGTGTAGGTTATGCTTTTGAGCACCAAGTTGAAGCCTTGGCATCTTTTGATCTTCATCCCACAAACGAAACAAACCACATAATACACATCTTGCTGAGAAGTATCTTGGGCTGCACTCACTCTCTGACATAAGAACATTGCCAGCATCATGTTCTTACTCCTTATACGACAGTTTATGTGCAACCTTCACTTGAAAAGCGTTCTTTGCAAGAAAGGTGTGTAGCTTGCAGAAACCAACCACAGTGTTGCTAGGCTTTGTAACAATAGTATGTTCCCTATCTCTTGGGTATGTCCTTTGCTTAAGGACAGAATAAATACGGTATTTTTAACTTTGGTGCGGTGTGCTTTCAATGGAACGGCGGCTCTTGGCAAGTGGAGGCTATGATAATTGGTGCATTTAGTTTAACTTACTGATTCTTAATACTAATCAGTATTTTGTAGCAGTTGCCGTAATTAGTTAAGAATGTGGTTCATGATGACTTCCAAGTCAACATGTATTTAGTGAATAAGGCATACTGTTCTAATGAGTAGTAAGTTTGATGTGACAAGCAGGAATCTTTTGATGTTTAATTGGTTTGCCTTGTAACACTTGAGGAAAAAGCTGATCTAATGAAGTGTTATGTAACTGTAAAGCTGAGAGGCCCGCGAGATTGCGTTGGTTACTCAGTGTATTTTGTTTCAATATTTTATAAGCATGGGAAAAGTTCTCAAATATTTGTCTTCTGTTCGGGTTTCTTTGGGTATTTTCTGTAGTGTATAGTAGTTTTCTGGATGAATGATAGTGTTCTGAAAATGTAATGTGGAAATATAGAAAATTATTTTAATAACTGTAACTTTAAAGCAAAATTTATAATAGGAGAAAGCATAGTAGTCTTTGGTATAGAACATCATTCTGGTTTTCATCTTTCTTTTGAAAAAGAGCGACTGTCATGCCCTCGGAAGTCGGGAAATCCAGTCTTCAATTTCAGTCCTCGTCAAAATCCTATTTACAAAAGCACTGAGAACTTCGTGTTTCCTCCCTGCCTCAACTCCACATCAGGAGCTAAGGAGACCTTTCAGCCATTGCTAATGGCAAATGTCATAATCTGTTGTATAATCATATTTGTATCAGTAGATTTATCATAGAAGAGAGGACCATATGCTGGCTAAAAACACTGAGTGCTTCCACTAAGCTGCTCGGCACTTTCTTCCTTCCTCTTTACCATAATGGTCGTAAGAAATAAACATTTTGCCTGGAAATTCTGCTGAAGTTTAGCCTGCCATTCAGCATACCACCAGGCTTTGTAATTGAAAGTAAGGGTGGTTGATATAATTTCTTGAATTTCTAATTTATGTAATAAATTTGAGTTACAGCTTCATAGGAAGAGGCTGCTACATCCAGGATGCTGAATTTGTTGCTTATGCTCTGTTTTATCTCACAGGCCTTCAACCTTGCAGAGAGCTTCAGAAACGAAAGCATTTTAGACCAGCAGTTAAAACGAGTATGTTCCGAGAGCAAACCGAGGCCATGCCTTTAGCCTGCAGGTTACCTGAAATGAGAAGTCCAGATTTTGTACTCTGTTTAGTCTGATCTAGATAATTTTCATTCTAAGGTATAGTGACACTCCTCCTCTCACCCCAAACGTTAAGGCTACTAACAGTAATCATTAAAAGAGCAATGCCTGCTACAACAGACAAAAATTGTGTTGCAGTAACAATGGAAAAATGACTGTTCCCTCGTTCTCTCTCAAGATTTTTCATGACCTTATCCATTCTGTTTGTCCCAAGTGAGGCTTGGTCAGTGCAGTTCCACCTCCTTGCTCATTAGCAAAAGGACTTTTGTTTTGTGAGTGTTGCAAGAAACTGCCAGATTTCAGTTAGGAAGCCGCATTTAACTGACACTGCCGAATACATTTTCCGCCGTGTGCATTGCATAGGCTTTATATTTGTAATGTAAGAGAAAACAGTCAGTGCTGCTTTAAAAAAACCTGTGTTTTCAGTTTACTGGAAAGGGAAATTTTAAAAGTGAAAGTATTTGTCCTTTGTGCATCAGTGGGTATTTTTGTGTTTACTGTTTTCGAATGAGATTACTGAAGTCAGCTCTTTGAGTTGTACTGTGTTGTCTGCCTTGGAGCACACTCTCCGAACCAGGTGGAGAGCACGCATCTTTTAACTGCCTCTGTTCACAAAAATGCATTTAATTACCCTTGTAGGATCGTTTTTAAATATAAGGGAAATATTAACTACATTATAATCCCTGGGCTTGACTTTGGCAAAGAACAGTGGCTCTTCAGGAGTTCTGTTTCACTCATTTAAAAGGAGTAGCTTTCTTTTGCCTTCATTTGTTAGTTCTAACTCTTTTTTTTTTTTTTTTTTCTTTTTTTTTTGACAATGTGTGCTTTCATTTCTGGCTCTGTGACATATTTCATCATAGCCGTCCATTGAAATCTCTCTCACAATGTTAGTGTCACTGATTTCGTGGTGTTGGTATTTTCTTCTTCGTTTGCACTCCATTTGATTCCTTTGTTGCTCTGTTTCCCGATTTATTTTTTTTACCAGCATGGATTATAGAACTAATAGGAGTTGCTTGTTTATTTAAATGGTGAGAAAACTTTAACTGTAGGAAGGATAAGATAGTTGCCCACAAAGATCTAGTCAGTTGTTTCATTTTCTTTCTGCAGCAGAAGACAGGCTTGTTCTTTCTGTTACTGTCTAATTTGTCTTATAATACAAAGAAATTAAAAGGGCAGTCCATGTGAAGCTCTGATCTGTATAATTAATTTTTACTTTGTCTTTTTTTTCCCCTCTTGTCCAGTTCTTGCTTTTTGGACTTTTTCATTTTCTTGACTCCATTCATATCCCTAATTAGTATTAATAATGGCTACTAATTAAGCAACAAAAAGATGCATGCAGTCATTAAAGCTATGCTTTTTTTTTTTTTTTTCTAAAGTGCAAATTTCTCAAACCAGTTCAAATAAAAGAAAAATCATGTTGAGTTACTTAAGCTTCGTAAGAAGTCACAGTTCAGCTAATTTGATACAGTGCAACTAAATATACCTAAAAGTTACAGTAGTAAAACTTTCTATTTAGACAGCAGGGGTTTTGTTTTCCTTCTCTTTTTCTGTCATTAGTCATTTTTGTCTGTCTCTTCTGTGCTTATTGATGCTGTAGTCATGTCAGACACTTGAGCTGATTATTGCAGGAACATGTTTGAATCATTATGAAGGGGACTGAAGAATATTCAGGACAAAAAAGAAAAAAATATCTTCACTAGTTTAGAGATCATGGCTTTCGGTATCTGCACTGCTGCTAGAGAGTTACACAGTGCATTCAAAAGCTGCTTTTCCATTGGTATAATACTAGAGCTGCAGGCGTTTGAAATTGTTCTGTGTTTCTGTGGGGGAAAAACTGTAATTTTGGGATGCTCTGGTTCTAATGTTGATATGCCAAGCAGTAAAATGTGCTATTAAAAAACATGAGGTCACATTAACCCTCTCTTTGCTGGCATATATATAGCATACAATGTTTTGTTTAGGCTACTTCGAACACTTTCAAGGAGAATATTGTACATCCTAAATAGATTTGATTATTGGTTTCGGGGGTTTGTTTCTTCCCACTATTAAGTGTTTGGGGTGTTTTTGTTCTTTTACCCTAAATAAAGGTCCCATTCTTCAAGTGCACGCTAGCTTTTGCGTCTCTGCTGTCTGTCTGACATTTTCACTGAAAATGTAATTGTTGCTTTAGCCAGGATATACCTTACGGTGTTTTGCATTTCTTCCTTCTTTACCTCAGACCATGCACTTCAGCTGCTGATTTTGTTCTTCCATCTTCACTTCTTCTCTTCCTTCACTTTCCAGTATTACTTATCTTTTCACCACTGTGCCACAGCGAGCTTTACCAACTCCTGTCCCACTCGTACAGTCTTAATCTGCTTGACATTTACCACATAATCTTGACCAGTCTCCTTGTATTAAATTCGCTTTCCAGTATTAAGCTTTCATGTTCTAATCCTGATTCATAGCCTTAAAATTTTCATGTTACAGTTGCTAGTGAGAAAGCTCCCCAGTGGAAAGGTACCTCGTGTTTACCGTTCTCTCTTCCTAAGCCCATCTTGCCAGTGCATGGCTAGAATACTGAAATACTGATGAAGTATGTTTCAGTAATACAGGTTCATCTGCAGTGCAGAGCTGCTCTGGAGCAGTGACATGACATCTGTAAATCAGGTGATTGTAACCCAGATAAAAACTGGAAAACGTAGTGTCCCCTCTGTCCTGGACATGAGAGGCTGTTCACAGAATTCATGTAAGAGCTGTGAAACATTGGTGTGGCAAATTACAGTAGCATTTTACTCTTAACCTGGAGTAAAAATTGTATACAAACCAGTATCCGTCTTACACGAGATACTCCGATTTCTACATATGCATATTTGCTGAAACACAAGCATTTTCTATCCAGTTTTGTTATTCCCTGCTGCACTGCAGTAGCATTTAGCTACTGCAGCCCAACCTGGGTATTCTGGTGGTTACGGCAAAGACACAGAGGTAACTTCTTCATTCCGTGCAGGTTGGTGAGGCACACTGAAACTGCTTGATGGACACTGAATCTTAACCCACAGCTTCTTAGTAACAGTGCTTAATCTATAAACTTGTAGAGAGTTTGTATGTGTTTGTGTTGACATAGTGGTGTTTTAGTTACCTGATGTTTCCTTCTTGCCGTATGTGCTATGGCAGTGCCCATATGTGGATTAGCAGAAAGCTGTGAAAAGTTGTAACATCTTTGAAATGTTCATGTGTCACAAGCTGTTGAAAAACTGTGGTGTTCCCTATAAAATATATCTTAAAAAATTGGGGAGTGGGGAGGGAAGCAGTCCCTGTTTTATTCTTTATAGAAGATTGTTTCAAGTAAAGTCAGAGCTCAAATTAATCTTGCAAAATAGTGTTTTAATAGGTTTTATCTTTTGCGTCTCTTCGGATTCATCTGAGTCTACAGCCGAAGCACAATCTCTTCCCTCTCGCTGGTCTAGTTAACGTGATCTTATCTCGGTGTACTTGAGTGCTGGATAACTGAAGTGTGCTCTCACTGCGAAGGGCTTGGGAACATAAATCTGTCATTAAATATGAGATGTGTCAGTGTGTGTGTCACCATCTTGCTTCCTCAGATTGTCTCACAGCTGGCTGGGTGCTCAGTTGTTATTTATTTCCGAATGGAGGCTGTTCCTTTCCCGAGCAGCCGTGAAGATAACTCTGTAGCTTACAGCCCTTTCTTCTGAGTTCACTGCTGGCTGAAACCTCGAACTTGGTGCAGCAGTATACGGTGGTGCTGTGTCTCAGTGCAGATGCTGTTTCCTTTTCTTTCAGCCAACTCTTTACTTTCCTCTTCTTGTGTGTCTGCACTAAGTTTTTGCCTTTAGTTTGTTTCTATGTTCTCTCCCTGTTTGCACATTGTGTATTTTCTTTTCTGTCGATGTGTATCGTCAAAAAGCTACCCACTATCTTACATTATGGGTTCCTATGAATTTGTGGCTCTGTAGAGACAGACCTAATTCTCTCTGACTTGAGTAATCTGTTGCAGTAAGAGCTAGCCTGTTACAGTAAACAGGTGAGTTAGCTAGGAGACAGGAATGACCTGTTGTATTTTTTGGGTGTCTTGTATGGCCTTGCAAAGTTCACTAGAGTCTCTTTTTTTTCTCATTTGTAAAGCCGAGCTTTCTTATGTCCATGTGAACCTTGAGTTTGGCTGAATCTCCTGGATCATTCTGCTTTACGGAGTGGGGTAAGAGGAGCAGACCAGAAGTTTTTATCTCCCATGTTAGCATTGGTTAGGATGATGCATATTCATGTGCCTTATTGCACAGTTGCTTAACTCACCCCAATTGCTCCAAGTTTAATTTCTGCTGACCAATAACAGTGATGTTGCAGGAGTAAGCATTCATTTGGGCCGGTATGTTCTGGGCCCTAAATGTGTGCTATTTTGACGTATTTTTACCATTGCTGCTGAGGAGCATTGCTGGGTACGGAGGTTTTCGTAAATCTGTCTTTGAGGTCCTGATAAGAGAACATATAGTACATTCAGTGTCATCGGGCTTTGGAAGAAAGAAATGTTTCCTGGGAGGGTGCATGTAGTGTAAAGGAGGGAGTGGGGGGAGGAAATGGGAGCGCACAATTTGCCTTTTCTGCTTTGCTGGGAAAAGTCACCTACTTTCTGTGTTGGAGAGATGACTTTGGAGGAAGCTCATGTTAAAACGTTGTCAGTGTGCCACTGAGTTACCTTCCTTTTCTTGACGGTAAAAGTTAAAGGTGTTCTAACATTTTGGCTGTGAATGAAGAGCCAGGTTCAGGTTTTGCTCAAATGAGGTTTTACAGGAGGATCTACAAACAGAAGTATTTGGACTAAACCTGTAACACTGCAGATTATAGCCTGGTTGCATTGATAGGGCACCCTAGCACTGCTCATACACTGAGGTAGAGAATTCTGTTATTTTATATATTGACAATAAAAAGCTGGTCTGTGAAATCGGTGCTTTTGTAAGGGTTGCCCTTTTACGTTCAGCTGTTCACTTCCTTCTTTAAAAGCACCTCGGTCAAGGGGGTAATGGCAATGCCATACTGGAAACTCATCACACACAGTCAGGAAAAAAAATAAAGTTGGAATAAAGTTTTAAATTATGGGAGACACTGTGTTTTTCATCTGCAAGTATCATAGCAGCTTTCTGGTTTTCAGATCGCAAACTTACAGTCACCCTGTGTAGAGGGGCTTTCCTGAGGACTTAAGAGTTGGTACTCTGGCTTATGAGCAGTTACTGTCTTTTGGCTTTTAACCAACTTAATTTTCTTTCTTTCTCTTCTTTAGTTCTGTATCTGTCATTGTATAACAGATTGAACTCTCTAAACCAAATTATTCTGAGTTTTGCTTTCTAGATATCAATAAGACTGACTTTTTTTTCTTTTTTTCCTCCTTCTTTTCTGCTGTGGTCCGATAATTTCCTATTGATATGGTTGAGGGAGGCTTAGAAGAAGGCCTTACGTACAGGTAATGTGACAGCCAGAAGTGCCACATAATAGTTTATCATAATACCTATGGGAATTAGAGAAATGATCTGTTAGGTTGTATTTCTTTTGATTAAAGAATCCTTCTACTGTATACTTGTATATTTTTCACAACTTCTGTTAAATTTATGTGGCTGTTGCAGGTGTTTCCACAGGAAACTGTTTCAAATCTGTTGTGATGTGAAAAATTTTCTAGGTTTTGGGCTATGATTTCTTGTTTTGATGTTACATTGTGAAGTGTTTCCTCATGTAAACTTGCAAGTTTTTTCTTGCGTTTAATACAGCAAATGCTGATGCTTTTTGAGCTTTCACGTAACTGAGCTATAAATATTTAATTATTTTAACCTTGAAGTTCTTGATGTATTATTGTTGGTTTTGAGGGTCTGCATGCTGGAATGTTTCATGCAACCTTGTAAATATTCATGGTCTATAGGAAACACTGTTGTTTTTTCTCTGAGCACAGCATCATTTTTTTTTAGCTATATGACATATAAAAATGTTTCCTGGTTTGTGCTTTTTTTCTTCTCTGCTATTCCCAAACTTTTTATATGAAAAACTCATTAAAATTTTTGTGCTGTCTTCTTGTTGACCTCACAGTGTCATAGCAGTTTCTCATGATTGCTTTTATTAAAAATGTTTTTACATTTAAATTTGGCTTCTTTAATCTGAGAAGTCTTTAGCTTTTTTCTTACCTGATTGACATCTATCTCGAGAAAAATTAAAATACTCAGAAAACTGAATTCTTTGTTCAAATTGGTTAAGTGAGTATAATTAAGTTGTAAGAAGTAGCCCATCAAGTAAAATATTACAACTGCATACAAAGCTGTTGGTTGAATTAAAAAACCAGAAACCCAACTTTGATTTGCCATAGCAGTGTTCTGATTTTCATTAAATAAATTATGTTTTATTCTATTTTGTTTAAACTCAAAATTAATTTCTATGGTTACAACGGATATAAATCTCTAGATTGCTTTTAAAAGGGATTGTTTATTCAGGACCGGGCTGACAGTCTCTCCTTAAGAGAAGCTATTACTTAATTTTATTTTTCTAAGTTTAAATGCTTAAAAAATATTTGTAATGATACCCCAAAGGCATCATAAAAATGTAAAAATAATTATACTCTAAAATTACCAAAATTACAGGAAATGGACATTTAAAAAAATCTTACTGAGATTCATGGGTGAGAAAAAGAGAGAAAGGAAAAGTGCCTTACTTCACAACTGAAATTCTTGTTTGGAGTTTTTGCTTTCAGTGATTAAAAATATACTTTTGAATTGTCAGCATTACGCAGATGCAAAAGAATAGCATTGATTTCCCTTTTAATTACAGCTAAAGCTTACTGCACCCAAATTCTGCAAGCACTTTGTCTGGAGAAATTTCTACGTGACTATCTACTGGAATTTTTTTCAAGTAGAAATTATGCTCCCCCATGATTGGGGCAATGATTTTTTTATTTTTATTTTTCATAGACCAAACTAGTTGGCAAATACCCCTCGGTAGATCAAAACCAACATGAATAACGTTTTGTGGTGAACAAATGTGCAGGGGTCGAGAGACGCTTTTTCATGCCATGTCATATATTACCTTGAAGCTAATAGCCATTTGGTAGCTAATAGAAACATCACAGAGCAATGTACTCTAAAGGAAGGGATTTTTCTCAGACATTATGGCTGGACTTCGGTCATGTCAGAAGAAGAGTTGGGACAAAGTAAGGTGCCTTTGTTCTCAGTGATGCTTTTAGGCCAGCTTGTGCTCTGATAAACTTCCTTGCTGTAGAGTTGAGAACATGTCATGGTTTGCCTTAATTACCATTTTTTAAGAGACTTCTATTCCTAAGAAAGGGGCAGGGCGGAGGGAATGGGGTAATATTAGTAGACTGAGTTTCAGACTGACTGTTAGTATCCCTGTCTAGTCCAAGAGTTATTAAAAGTATTATCTTTTTTTTTTGCCACCATTGTTTTCCTTGCCTCAGTTTAACCCAAATATTTGTTGTTATAAGGACTAGTAGAGAAGAGTTGTTTTTCCCCAGGCATGGAGGAGAGATTTTTTTTTTGTTTGGTTCTACTTCCCAGGTGTTATAACAGAGGAATTTCTGCTCGCTCAGAAAATGCGGCGAAGCAGTCCGTTTGAAGTGGGGCTGCACAGATTGAGCAACTTTGTCTAGACTTCCCAAAGATGTGAATAGGCGCTATCAGCGCGTCACTCTGCATCAGCCGCACAAGGACTTACAGTGAGCAGGGCCCTGTGAGTTCCTAAGGTTTGGGGCAGATGATCCAGGGCTGGGGGTTTCCTGTTACATGGGGAGTGGAGGAGGAAGGGGCCCTTTGTCTTACTTTTTCTTTTGATACCATAAAGCACTTGGACAAAAATCTTTAATGTGTACAGATCTAGCTTCTTTCCAGTATATTTATTTATTTGCTTTTGAGCCTGATCTGTACGTACTCTTTAGATGAGGGATCATAAATTTCTTATTTCTGACTGGGTGTTTTCTTGGCCCAGTCCAGTGTTTTATTGAGGGAGAAACTTACTTGGCATAAATGCTAGAGCAACCTCGAAAGTAATATTTCATCTGCGTAATACATATGAAGGTATTGAAACATAATGGAAGGATTTTTGCGCTAAGGACACTATTGTACTGATGATGAAAATCCAGAAAAATACTTGAAACAGAATGGTGTTTGTCCTCCTGAATCCTATTTGTCAGAGTGGTAGGATTTTGGGACAGAGTAAGCGCTGTGTCAGTTTGTGCACCGGTGTATAGGTGTGTTAGCGTAAATACACCAAAAAAGTAGAACTCTGAATGAAAAGAGCCTGGCAGAGGAGTGTGGGACTGTGGCGTGTGCGAGGGAGGCTCTGGTCCGGCAGCGGCTTCAGCAGAGAGCACGTCGGCACCGCGGATGCCACAGGCTTAACTGCTCTGGTGCCCTGTCGCGGCTTCTGCTGCAGCGGATTCAATTTAGTCCCAAAGCCGAGCACAGGCACGTGGGACTCTCTCTGAACTGCACTGCAAAAACATGGATTCTGAATTTCGTAATGATGGTCAGACAGTAACCTTTTATTACCGTGCATCTGTGAAATGAGGCTGGAAATCTCTTTATATCATAAAACATCTCGGAGTCAAGAAAACAGTACTAAATGAGTTCAGACTGTGAGAACAAGGGACAGCAAAAATATTTCTTACAGAAAGACACAAGCAAAGTTGAATACAGTTACTGAAAGGTTGTAAATGGAGTGTTTTGAACAGCAATGGTAAAAGGACAATTATTGCAAATATGTATTTTGACCAATTTACTTTTATCTCTCAACCAAAACATTCCCCACAATTGTTATGGGGTTTATGTTTTAGTCAATGAGGTTTTGGATGATTGTGTAAAAATATAAACATTAAAGAAAGTTATGATTAGAGTTGAACAATAAACAAGAAAAAAGGGAAATAGTAAGTTTTATTAAAATCAGATGTTGCTTTTTTTATTTTTAAATTGGAAGTATTTGTTGCCACAGAGGATAAATGAAGACTGGTTACTAAATCCATCTAGCATGACATTACATTGTAGAAAAAAACCTACTGTTAATTTATTCTGGAGGTCACCTCATGTTCCTGTTGACTATCTACAGACCATTTTTAGAGTATTTAGGTGTGGTTCTGTACGTGCAGGTATCAAACCACTGTGTTCCCACAAGACCTAAGAAAGCAGCGACAAAATTAGCACAGACCTCTTTATGTTAAATTCTCTGTGTATTGCAGTTTTCTGGTTAAGAATTTAAATTCAGTGTTTATACGTAATTATCTTATAAATTAAGATTACTTTTTTTTCAGTATTTATAAATGCCTAAAATACAAAGCATTAAAATGGTTTTAAGAATATACAGTGTACTTCAGAATAATTTCAGTCTTAAAAAAAAAAACACAACAAAATGCACCAAAACTGGAATGGCTTCAAAATAATTTTTCAGTACAGTTGGAGTTTGCTGTAGGTACCATACCCATTTTTAAAACATACAGCAACCTCATTCCCATGTAACACCCCAGTAGAACCTTCATCCAGTGATAATACTGGGTGATTTCAGTGTTCACTGTAGTCAGTGGGAAACTGGAGCTTCTGAGCTGTTAGGTCTTAATTTTGCTTTACTCTTGTTAGACACTTGAATGAAAAATGGTTTGCAGTTGTGTCACAGAATTCCAAAAATAATCTTTTCATCATACCCTTGACCAGATCTTATACCAGCTCTGGACTGGTTTTGAGGAAAGCATGGTAAGATGAAATGTGAGGCGCTTAGGCTGATAGTTATTTACGAACAAGTTTTCACTTTGTATAAAAAACAGTGAATAAAATATCAAAATAACCAAGTGCAGAGTCAAGTATTTCAAATGTGAACTGAACAGTAGCAAAAATCAGAGAGACATTTTTGAACCATAGGTAGTATTTATAAATATATGCTAAGTAAAGCAGGAATTATAAAAATGTTTCCATTAAAAGCAATCTTTTTTTTTTACTGTGCAAGACAGTGCTTTTTCACTTTTTCTTTTTTTGCCAGCTTGATACTAAGCAAAAGGAAGTATTTTTTGCTCCAGACCAGGTGTTAGGTAATTGGCTTTGCCTCTTACTGCAGTTTAGAGGTTTCTTAATCAGTATGGTAATGATCATCAAGTACTGTCTGTGGTATTCTGCAAACAGGTTTTTTTCTACCAATATGCCACAATGCCTAATACAAATTTTTGTAGTGATTCCTTGATGTTTTATTTTGGTTTTACCAAAAAAGTGTTATTTTAAATTAGAAAAAATACTGATAATATTACACGTTTTATTTTAAAAATATTTTTAGGGTTTTTTACTGTCTTTACTTTGAAGAGTCAAAATGCCTCAGTCTTCATTTTCTTGGCTTTTAATTCAATTTTGAATGTTCTTATGCTATCTACCATACAATTTGTTAATACAGCACATCCCCATTCTTGGTTAATTCCTTCGCTCTGAATACACGACTGCTAATAAAACACAATTAAAACGTTGCCCTGCCCGTTGCTGCTGCTGTACCATATGTGCTGATGTAAAGCAGAAACTGGACAAAGTCACAATTTTCCTGAGATTAGAGGTAGCCAGGCTGGCTGTCTCCTCGCCTCCTGCTACCCGCTCCCAGCCTTGGGCCACCCCCACACCGCAGTTTAGATATTATTTGCTCTTTTGGGTTTCAGATTACGAGAGCAATTGATCTGCGTGACCTATTTTAGAAACTTTCACGTTTGCTGGGGAAACCTAAACCAAACGGATCCCCTCAAGAGACAGATCAGCTGAAAACTGAGCGGCTGGCGTTTGGAGGCAGCCAGTGCTCCTCTGCAGTGATTTCTGGTAGGACAGCACCACCTCATGGCCTACTGATAAGTCACCATCCCAACCCCTGTAAATAACAGTTTTCACTCTACTAAATTCAAAGCTGAAGCTTGAATTTACTTATTGGTTTAATTTAATTGGTTTAATCTTTATATCAGGGGATTGTATGACTTTGACATTTAAAGGTTCCAGTTTCTGAAATGTAAAGTCCAGGTAATAGTATTTTAAAACCAAAATCTTGCCTGTTCTTAGGCAACATCCTGCAGGAGACTGTGTGAATTCAGTGGGCTGGCAGTTTCCTTCTAGGTTATATTTTAAGCACTGTGTGGGACCTGACCTTTCATGTGTTGTATTTTTAAAAAGTTCACAACTCTTATCTAATCGAAGGTAGTTTGTATTGGAAAACTTCTCCATAGGAGTTGTTTCTGCATCAAAACTTTTCTAACTATTCTTTCCCAACTGTAATAGTTTATGTAAGAGCCCAAGGTCTTAATTTTAAAATTTGTAATATAAATTGGGTTTCCTCTTTATAGTATCTGTTCTGTCTGGCTTTTATTCCAGATTTCTGAAAATGCTTGTCTTCATTACATGCACTAACCATGAAAAATGTCCTCTCTTTTCAATATGGTTTAGACATTGGAAACCTTTTGTTTGTAATAAAAACCACTGTATGTTCTTCCACCAATCTCCTCCTAGTACTGCGACTGTACTTTTTTTGTGAGAAACATGCAGTCCCTGTACCTCACCTTGTGTCTTACTGAAATTCTTGAGTATGTTTGGGTTGACTGCATGTTTAGAATCGAAAACATGATAGGTGTCTAGATAGGAATATTATAACAATCTCACATTTTCTGCTCTTTGCAGAGGGGACTGTAGAATGCAGTCACCTTTTTGTGAATCTGTAGATGGGATCTATTTAGGTACGACATTTGAAGATCAGGCTTTTCGGATATATTGAAAAATGAAATAGAAAACTTTATTTTACTTTTATGGTTAACAAGACATTTTCATCAGCGGTGCTTGTGAATGCTGCCGAATCAACAGTAAATGCTGCGTCTCGTGACTTTCGCAAGAGCTTTTCCATTATGTTTTGAGTTTAAGTGCGTTTAAAGTTCCCTTTAACAAAGTGCATCTTTCAGAAATGCAGAGTGGCAGTACTGTGCGAGGTGTAACAGTCAATTTTATATGGTAGTAAATAGTTGCTTATTGTTCTGATGGAAGAGTAAACTTGATAAAATGCTATGTTTGTTCAGTGAAAATGACTATTCAGCGCTGTCGAATTCTCCCTACAATATGTCACGGGAACCTACTCCAATCATTTTAATCGTAAACAATGCTGCTGCTTCTTGCAGTGGGTTAAACGTATGCAAATTGGAACCTACTGTTTCATGAGTGATCAATTCTTTGTTGGGAGTGGAAAGAAATGTTGTATGTATTGCTAAGATACTGAAGGAAGCAGAGTCAGCGTCTTTGTTCTATAGTATACGCATCTTTTGAAGATGCTGCTTTGGGAATGCTTTCCTGTTTCTCTTCGTACTTAAAAATATAGCCTGCTCTAAAGTCTTAAGAAAAATCTCTAAATAGGAGAACGTGTACCATTTCTAGTGAAGGCCCCAAGTATAAATAGAGCTGTGCATGCCACCTGTGGTAGCAGATGGCAGCCATTCACAGCTTCCTTTTGTGTTGGACCTGCATTATATGCAATATTTGCTTTTATGTTTTAATAAGAGCTGTTAAAAAAAATCTGCAGTGGCAACAAAACACAGATACATGCATTAAAGCGGTAGTTTACAATGAAGATACACTTTTTAAAGTTCAAACTGGAACCTGAAGTGACTCTTCTTTAAAAAGTTACATTATAGGCTTAAATGTGAATTTATAGTGTGTATTTTACTGGTGTGATGCTGATGCTTTTGTTGCCACCCAGTGGATAACTGCTGCTGCTTCACTGTAGAGAATCAATTGGTTTTTCACAATCAGATCCACACTTGGGAGTTTTTAAATAACACCTGGAGTCCCCAGCTTTGGTACTTGAGCTTAGGAGGTTATCATGTGAAGTTTCTGAAGTTGTAACTAAATATACCTCCTTTCATGGCAGATGAATCTTTTAGGAAGTGCCCTCCTGACAATATCCAGCTTCCGCTCTCCCTTGTGCTGATACAGGTATTAGTGGAGCTGAAATGAAATACCAGTTCTTTATATTTGGTCTTAAGCTTTATTAATGCCCCCTCCCCGCCAGAGACCCTCAAGGGGTTGCCAGTGGAAATGGAAAGAGAAGAGGCAGAGCTTGGAGTTCTGTAAGCAGTCTTTGTTGTCAGAAAGAACGTAACCCTCTGTATTCTGGCAGTGAACAGAAGCTTGAGAACATGCTGGTAGTGTAGCGATATAACTGATGTTGGCAATATTGGGAGGAAATGTATTTTTTTTTTTTTCCCCTGAGTCTCATAAAAACATCAGTTATACTTGGAAATTCAGTAGTGTTCTTCCCTGTAAGGTAAGTTCAGGCTTAATGCAGTGCAAGAGTGCTGCAACTATGAAGGGCATTTCTCTAAGCCCTCTTGTCCCTTCAGGGGAAAAAAGGAAATATGAAATTATTTCAGAGTTGAAGGAGAGGCTTATTTCTCTGCTCCAGATTTTCAGAGAAGAAGAAAGCTAATTTCCAGAGGCAGAGAATGGGATCCATGACAGGAGGCCAATACTTAGATGTGTTTGTGCTTCATCTTCAAATTGCTTTCATCTGTCCTTTTGAAGGCTGCGTCAACTGGTGGTATAATTGTTTTGAAAATAGGCATGTACAGCAAATAGGAAGTTGTAGTTATGATGGATGGGTAAATGGAGTGGAAAAAATGAATATGCTGAAATGCAGTTGGGATTTAAAATTGTTCTAGGTCTACTTGCAAGATTAATTAGAGAAGATACAAGAAATTAGCCTGGAGGCAGGAGAAAGCAGGGAAGGAGAGACTAGCCAAGAAAACCGTTGCAGAAGGGAGAGCTTTGTAGAGATAAAGTCAGATTTGGCAAAATTCACAATGAGTTAACTGATGGCATTAACCCCCCCTCCTCCCCAAGGTAAAATATTCTTTAGCTATGGAAATAAAAAGAGAATTAGGAAAAAAGTGGATTTGTCATGCAGCTGGAGTACAGATTAAGAATAGTTCAGGCATGGTCTCCAGACTAAATTAATAAGGAAAAAAGCCATGGACCACCAGGGTGAAAGTAAGATAGGTACTGGAAACCAGATTATGAAATTGGACATTTGTACAAAATCTCAGAACTTGAATGCAGTCAAATCATGGTTATCAGATAATGCCTGACTGAGTTCAGACACAGTGGATTTGAGAAATCCCAGATTCTGAAGGCAGTTATTTTTAATGAAAATACATTGAACTGAAGATGGTACCATTTGATCAGCGGGCAGCAAATTTGATACCTATAATTAAGTCAGCAGAGAGAAACTGATAATGGCATCAGCAGGAGCTGACCCAGAAGTGGTCCAGGATTCAAAAAAGATTTTAAGAGGAAAAAGATAAATAGAAAGCAAGATACAATGCAGTATTATTTGCTGTCTTACTAAAAATAGGATGTGCCCAACCAATTTGTTCCTTGAAGAAAATCTGCTTTTCCTTCATTAAGAAGCCCTAGTGTCGGATGATAGAGAGTCTGATGAAACGCTAATAGGAGGTCTAGAGGAGATGAGCAGGGACAATATTAACTAAATGAGATGAATAAGAAGCAGCGATGCTTCTCTGCTGAAAGAAGTCTTGGGCTGAAGAGAGGTTAATAGTGGAATTACTCTGGGATTGATTTTTAAAACTCATCTTGTGTGGTACTGTTCATATTCTGGAGAACGAAAAAGTAAGATGGATTGGTAAAATTTACTGATGAGGGAATGTTGAGAGGAACGAGAGGGAGGAGCATGATACATTACAGCAGGTGCTGAATGACTTTAGAGTTGGGAGAAGAAAGAAATTCAACAGAATGTACATTTAGAGACCGAAACAAAGAATAGACTTGAAACTAATCAATTAAAATAGTCGGAGAAAAGATATTTCCATCTGAGTTACAAAACAGCTAACACCAGTGAATACCCTTCTGCTCATCTGTGTTGGAAAAGGATGAATACAGACTGGAGCAACAGCAAAGGAAAGTAAGGAGTTAGACAACTTCAGAACTATCTTGTGAGAAGAAACTAAAAGCTTGGCGTCATTTGTCTGGGGCTACAGGCGGTAGAGGGAGGTAGGATTATTGACGTTAAACTCAAACACACGTGCAGGGAAGCAGAGCTTTTAATGGAGAGGACTGTTCTGAAGCAAGAACGGATGAATAGAAGTTGGTAATAAGTAAACCTGGAAATTTGACAGCTCTTATTCTGAATAATACATTTCTTATTATGAATAAGAGCTGTAGGATTGGAATAAAGCCTTTCAGTTGGAATAGGGAGATGCTTTATTACCTTTAGGCTGTAGCTTGATAACTTTGTAAAGAGTGTGCCTCTGATAACTCCAGAATAACTGTAGAATGATGACCCTGGATGTATTTTCATGATTCATATTTGTATAATCAGGGATATTTTGTGTCTGCGGAAGATTAGGCATTGTACCAAAAAAAAAAAGAAGCTATTTTTGATAAAATTCAGATTCCCTTTAATGCTAGTTAGGCCTTTTTTGTAGAAATTGTTTAATTTTGTTTATACGGTAATGACAAATTGAAAACTATGCCAGTAGTACACAGTAAAAGGCAAAAGAGAAATAGCAGCAGTGCAGGATCACAGAAGATGTTGTTAAGACTTTGAAGGAAAGTAGAACAAGAAGTCTCACTTCTGATGCAAATCTTGGGAACCAAGAGCTTCATGTGAGTATGGGCATAATGGTGTCATTCTAAATTCATGAAAATAGCTTTACAAATGAAGGAGAGGCAAAGTGGGGTCAGTGCAATTCAAACACACGATGACAATTTTAGCCTAAATAGAATGCTCTTTGTGACTAGATGAATTAATTACTGTAAGACAGTGTTCTTGCTTGTCATTCTGATTCTTTCTGCTTGTTAATCACTCCTAAATTGTAGCTTTTGCAATAATATTAAGATTTATTACTTACAAAATTTTGCTAATCTCTTTTCTAGTTTAGTGTTTGTTCACATATTAATGTAAATGTTTTGAAACGTGTTTCTTATTTTACATTTCTACTCTTTATCCTCTGTAATGCTTTCTTTCTGCCTATTAAGTATTATTGTTCTACCGAAACACTGTATGACTGTTTTAAATGTTTTGCTTTCATAGTCAAGCTTAATTTACCTATTCAGCAAATTTCATGACATACCGAGTCTGAGCTGAGAAAGAGATTAGTATACAAAAAATAAGTTCCAGTGGCAATGAGAAGGAACATCTGTAGAATGGTTTAGCTTATTCTTTGTGCCTCGTTGATCTTGTGGTGATTTCAGTATTTCCCTTCTTATTGCTTATGAGGGTGCCAACACACTTCAGTAGATTCAAAGTTTCCTTGCGGTACTATGAGGACTCAGTTTGCTATGAATGGGATGAAATTTCCTGTGTTCTTAATCACATGGAAAACTTAAATCATGAAAACTGGGAAAAATTTTACGCAATACCATAAGTTGTAGTAAAAATTAAACACAGCAGATAATAATAGGGAAATGTATGCGTACTTATTTGTACAAGGAAACACTTATTTTTTGTTGTACAAATCACTGCGGTCTTAGTACATTTTTTTCCTCTTTTTTTTTTTCAAAGAGCTTCTGATCTTTTGGAAAAAATAATTGGGGGAATTAATCTTCTATTTATCCAAACTATTCTGTGTTCTTTCTCGGTGTTTTTTTTTGTTTGTTTAATTACAAGGAACATTTGCATGAAAATAGGATTTCAAGACTTGAACAGCTTCTGATGCTTTTTCCCAGATGTACGAGTAAACTGCATTTGTTGTATTTATAAACTAAACCAACTATTGTTTTGTAAAATTCCTTGCACTTTTTTTTTCTTACACTAAATTACTAATTAATACTTGATAATATGCTTCAGAAACATTCCCCCTATGCCCCTTGAAAAAATATACAACTAATGTATATAATTCTCTTCCCTTTCCCTCATCCCATCATGTCTCCTTCAGGACCTGCCAAAGAAGTCATATTGGTAGTCATCTCATCTCTGTGGCCAGTTAAACTAGATTTCTGAGTTCCTCCGTTCTCTAAAATAAGCAGCATCTTGTGCTACACCAAATCTTTACATTGGACTAGAGTTTGCAAAAGTTCTTTCTCACTTTTAGGAGTGTTTTTTCATCTTTTCAAAAAGATTCTTTGTAAAGACTTTTAAAATGCAAAATGTGTCCACAGTGAAGTGGAAATACAGAAATATAAATTTGATTGGGATGTAGCCTCTAGCAAAACTTGCTAATGATTATCAGATTATAGCAATACTGCTTCAGTGTGGGCACAAACTGCTCACTGTATTACTACAAAAATAGAAAGGAGAGGGACAGCACCTTGCTTTCCAAGTTCTAATAACTCAACCTGAATATTTTTATCATACCTCATCAATAAAATGTTTAAAAATGTCTTACATTATCTTCTAAAATGAAGTCGTTTCTGAAAATATATATTAGGTTCATGATTGCCAGTTTAAATAATGTTTCATGTTGTTATTTTCATATTTAATATTTTTACTGTTTAATATTGTAGTTATATTTAGTGTTTAATAGTGTTTAGTTTATGGGGTTTTGTATAATAGACATGTATTTTTATTACTTCTCTGAGTTTTACTTTCATACAACAGATCTTTTTTTAGATGATTTTTAGGTATTGACTGGTTGCAAAATGTGAAAATTCTACTAAAAAGTAAATTTTATGATTCCGTTTAATTACAGAATAAATAATTTTAATAATTCTTATTTAAAGTGCGGAATTGGGAACTTTAAACGTAAAAGTGATCAGTTATCTGACAGAAGTTTAATTATGATTTCTATTCCTTTAGATTTCTCACATTGGAAAGCTGAAAGATTTTCTTCTGCAACACAGGAAGGATTACATAAATGCTTACAGGTAAGCATGCATTGCATTTAAATAGATTTACTGTTTTTCAGATTTTATAAAGTTAACTGCTTAAAAATCTGTAAGCATAATGACTAAAACCAAAACATAGATTGCTTAGTAATTGGCTTACTGTACACTACTTAAGATGAAGAATAGTGCGGTCACACTGGATGGTCCTAAAGAAAATGACATTGAGAATTCGAAGATTTCTGGCTCTTAGGAGTGAGTTCTGAAACAAAACAACCTGTCAGTCCAAGTCCCAACACCTTTGAAGGACCTGCAGAGTAGGGCCCTGAGACAGCAGGGTAGACTGAATTCCATGATCCAGGCTCGCGATCTCACTCTGTGGCGCTACACCTACCTGTTATCACCAAGTATACAGTCAATAGCATCAGCAGGCCCTGGAGGAGGATGGTGGAACCAGAATTCCAGACAAAAGACACCATTGAAATCATGGTGTTAAGGGACAGCAGGATTTGCTTTTCTGTGACAAAAACTTTTAGGCTTCTCTTCTGGTAGTTGTTACTGTGTGGAGAAGGTTTTGATTCTCTTTAGCCATTAGGACACATTCAAAACTGCTGTATCTGCTTACTTGCTGATAGCTTTAGTAGTAGGATTTTTAGAAGATCAAAAAAGTTTACAGGTTGGTGTTAGCAGGAAAAAAAAAAAGAAAGAGTATCTTGTGGTTTGTGGATTTAACATTCTTAATGAATTACTAGATCAAGTTATCCTAAGACTTAAATGTTAATGTAACTGGTATTTTGGTGAACTCCGTACAAACAATCATATCATTTGAAAAATGGAAAACTTGCTTTTTTAATGATACACTTGTTACATGCAAACTTAGTAGTCGCCTTATAGGTTGCACAAAATTTCATTGCAGAAAAGATAATACTTTGTAAGTATTTCTACTTACCTAACTTTGTGGTTGGGAATAGAAGTGTAACAGTGCCAGTTGAACTAATCGCTGATTTATTTCATATATCCCTATCATAGCACAGATGCCACAACATGGAATCATAGAATCATTAAGGTTGGAAGAGACGTCAAGGATCATCCAGTCCAACCGTCCCCCCACCACCTATTACCCACTAAACCATGTCCTTCAGTACCACGTCTAACCTTTCCTTAAATACCCACGGGGACTCCACCACCTCCCTGGGCAACCCGTTCCAATGCCCGACCACCCTTTCCGACAAGAAATTTCTCCTAATCTCCAACCTGAACCTCCCCTGGCGCAACTTGCAGCTGTTCCCCCCCCTGTTCTGTCACTAGTTATCTGCAAGAAGAGGCTGACCCCCAGCTCACCACAGCTTCCTTTCAGGTAGTTGTAGAGGGCAATAAGGTCTCCCCTCAGCCTCCTCTTCTCCAGCCTAAACAAGCCCAGTTCCTGTCTAGCTCCATCTAACTAATCATTCTTTTCCTTCCTTCTCTATAGTTGTGTCTAAGATAAAAAATGAACATTGCAACATAACATACAGTGAATGCTGTCGTTGGGGAAAATATAATTGTCGGTGGAAAAACGCTCACCAAAATTACCATGCCTTCATCACGCTGTCTTTTAAGTTGAGAAGGTCTGCCACCCTGGTTGTGCATAGGGAAAGAGGTCTTCTCGGGGTTCTGAGACTCCATGTTATTTTGAGATTTGTGATTCAGAAGCAAAACTTGTAAAATTCCAACCAGATGTAAAATTGGAAGAACGTACAGAACAGTACAGAATTAACGCATCCCAATTGGGATGCACCCTTTGGAAAGAAGCCAGTGAATTTCTCCCAGGTGAAGTTTCCAGATTGTGTAGAGTACAGCCACTTCAAAGAGAATGTCAACGAGCTGTTCTTGAGGTGACAAAAGGGTATCATTGTGGCAATGTCTTGACAGGAGAGGGAATATCACTTAAAACAACTTAATGTTTTCTTTTTTTTTGGGTCATCTGAAACACACACAACCTGGTTGGTTGGGTTTTTTTGGCGGTAGGTATATCCAAATGAAATGATGTAGGTAAGCTTTACCGTTTTAAAGGATCTTCTGAAACTTCACAATTTCCTGTGCTGTGTATTTCGCCAGTCTCTCGACATAACTGCTGTATTGCACGGGGTGGGTCAGCCCTGTCTGCATTCCGATTCTGCCACAACCCAGACTAAAGCTAAGCTGTTGCTGCAGTCAAGGTAGAGCAAAAGTCATCTTGGGTTGAATATGCCGAGTCCCAAGTCAATCTAATACCTTTTTCCAAAAAGCTTCATCAGTACCAAATAGGAGCGTTATCCAGACAGATATCCATCCCCCAGGAGAAGACAATAGGAACAGATGAGCCATCTGCTATTCCTTAGACTCTGCCTGTACTGGAGGAACAGTCTTTCTGAGAACCAACTTCTAGGCCTGAAAGGGTCTGTCACAGTAACAGCAGTTCTGTACAATCAGTGGTATCAAAATGTGGCCCTGCATGAGTTGCCAGAAGACTTCTGGCACGATTTTTTGTCTCCCTGAGATTTTAAAAGCAGATATTTTGATGTTTCAAAAATGCAACCCAAAAAAAGATGCTTTTTGGCATGTTTTCTAAGTGTAAGGCCATGAAAGCTATTCATAGTCAGTGCTGGTGAAACTGAAGCTCAGGGGTGCAGGTCAGTTCTGTGAGCGAGGTGCGTGAGGAACTGATTTTCAAAGCAACAAGCAGAAGTAGTGTACAGCTACATGTTCTGACTAACTGTCTGCTTTTTACTTCCTGTTGAAATAGGTCTTGATCAACACTAGGTGGAGCTACCAAATTAATACTGAAATAACTGGGTTTACTGTTTGAAAACTTCCTGTCAATGCATAAGCTGAGAAACTAGAAATAATGGCAGTAAGAGCAAAGAGTCATTAGCAGTAAAATTTTGGGTGGTGTTTGTACATACTAACAGTAGTGTGCATAAAATTGAAGTGATAAGAAAAGTAAAATTTTGTCCACGCTATTTTGGTTTCTAAGCTTTTAATGTTCTTTTTGTAAACTCTCTTTTAACCAGTTAGCGTGGTAATTCTCAGTGATTTTTCACATACGCACTCACCCCTCAGGTATTAATTAAGGAGAGGAAAAAAGAAGTGTCATTTCCTTTATTAAATCATAAAATAATCTTCCACATATCATCTGTGATTTGCAGTTGATCCTGTCCTTAATGATCAAATTTAAAATAGACAATACTGTCAAATTCCATACTAGATGGCTTATGCTGTTCTACTTTGTGGATGCAAAGAGGGTCATAGCATCTGTGCTGTCAGTTTCACAGTCTTAGCAAATGCCTCATTCATTCAAGACAGCAGTTTAATAACTTTTCAATGCATAAGCTATAGGAAAAATTTTTAAACAATAGTAAAAGTCTGTGCGGGAATTCATGTAAGAGGCTTAATTTTATTATTGAAATTTAACTACTCTGTACTTTGAAAATCCTGCTATTTGTTTTTTTAACTATAGCATGATGTGTTTGGTGAAATTTGGCTTTTGAGTTACCAAGTTGAATTACTGTATGCCTTGTAAAACTTCCTCATAACGTGTTACATCCAGGTTGTTGCTTGCTTCTTTGACCTTACTTTTGCAGACTATAAATTCCTTAGTAATGGAGTTTTTATTTTTGGCATACATAAAATATCCTGCTACAAAGGGGATGTCTTTAATTCATTTTTGAAAGAAGATTTTTAGCAATGAGAAAAATAACTGGAAGAAGGGTTAACTGAAACTAAGGTCCTAACCCACTTTATCAAACTCTAAATATTTAACTGAAATACTAAATTGAGTCCAAAAAGCTCAACAGTTAGTAATTGCCTATTCACCTTATTCCTTCTTGATTTGACTGTTAGCTGTAAAATATGTGAGTGGCAAAACGCATGAAACTAGTGATGCAGTGATCTAAGCGTACTGACTTAAAAGCCGTTGCACCTTTATCTTCTCCTGTTTATCAGGTTTCATTGGCTTTCTCTCACACCATGGGTTTCACCTTTCTGTGATAAAGAGCTTTTCTGTTTCATGTTCTTCCCTGTTTTATCCTGTCTACCATGATTCTTTCCTCTGGATAGAACTTCTGAGAGCTTTTGTGGTACCAGAGATGTGGCATCATCTTCCACGGACACCATGAGTTACAATGGAAAGACTTGAAACTGGCCTGTTAGAAAACTGATTTACAGAGGGGCACATGCAGAAGCTCCTCCTTCAAATTTGTCTCCAAATGTATGATTATTTCTTGTCATTTGGCTTAAAAATTGGGTGTTGTATTCATCTTAGAATCTGTGGCAATAATAGTGGAAACTTGGGCTTTCTCTGTGGCATGCATTTTAAGGAAAAATAATAAATAATGAAAACACTGAAAAAGTAGCAAAGGCTGTGAGGGACTTGTGTTATTATTGGTTACATCTACTAAGGGAAGGACCAATAACTTTGTATGTACCATTGCTTTTATTTAACATTAGAACCTTGTCTTAAAGAAAAAACCCACAACTTAATTTTAATTATTTTCTTCTTGGCTTTGTATGCACATTTCAAAGCTAACGAAGCCCTTTGGGTATCATACTCAGTGATCAGTGAACACATTCAGCGGCAGGGTGTCTTATAAGAAATGTAGCTAAATCCTGGGACACTGCATCATCACCATTCCTGCTAATAGTAGCCGTTTCTGAGCTGTCATTTGTAATGGTGTTGAGGGCAGTCATTTTCCAAGAATCTTTGGAAAGAGGTGAAACACATCAAGAAATGCTTTAGGACGTCTCAGCGTATTTGAAAATTAATTAGTATCTATTGGAAAATGTTCTGACAATACTTCAAAACAGCAATGGTAAACAGTATTTGAATATTTGTTCATATCTGGTTTGTGGTTTATCTCGAGGACTTCCTCACCAGCTTGTTCTATAGGCTTATTAAAAGTGGGATTTAGAAGGCATATTTGGGGTGTAGTCCTTGAGGCAAATGTATAAGAACAATAACCGAGGACTTTTCCTTAAAACAGAACTGATTAAGTTGGTTTTTTTAGGTTTGCTTGATAATCACAAAAGTTGATGAGTAAATAATTGTAAACACTGGACATCTATATATTAGAAAATTATCCCAGCTAAATTATGATCTTTAAGGACTTGCCCAGCAATTTTGCATTTGACTAATGCATACCTTTAATGAGTTAGTGATGAGCAGTACATCAAAAAAAAAAAAACAAACTAGCAAAGCCCACCCCTTTCTGACTCTACACAGGCTGAATATCAGATTTGTATTCTAAGTGATATGCTGATGAGACTTTACTGACTTTAGTGGAATAATTTCTCATTTATGCTGCAATAACAGAAAAATGAATAGTACCTTTCCATTTTTTTCAGTTCTGTAGAACATCAGCTGTAAGGCTAGGTGGCTATTTCTTTTGTCTCCCTTTGGTCATAAACTTTTTCCAGCAGAACAAGTTGATCGCTCTTCCTGGACAGAAGAAGGCAGGGACATTTGGTGCCTGAAGATGTTAACAAGACATGGGTGCTTTTTTATTTTTCATATTAAGCGAACTGGGATCATTCCTTTCAGATGAGGATGGTTCCTTACTCTCCCATTTTTTACTGTATGACTGCTATATATTCTTCCTCTCAGTCCATTTGCTATAATGCATTCCTACATTGCTTTCTACAGTGCTGTATGAGATCCTGTCTTCTGTAAACTGTCTGATGTTTCATCTGTGAACAACGTCTGCCTTTGCTTTTCATCAGCGGCTCCTTCGTGTTTCGATTGCTGAACCACCAAACAAGACAGTTTGTACGTTTGTGTTAAATATAGTTTGAGGAACTAACTGGCATGCCCTAACAGTTGGGAATTTGAAATGGCCCTCGTGGGTTTCTTCCACAGCCTCCGCTTTCTCTGAAGGATCTTCAGAGGTTTAGGCAGTTTAAAGATGGGTAGTTATTCCTAGTGTTTTAATCAGATATGGAAAAAAACTGCGAGAATTCTATTGTGACCACAGAACACCTCATACTTGAAAGGAAAATCTTTGAGAGAAGAGCTTTCCATCTGGGATTATCTACTGTATTGTCTTCTGCAACTGCAGAGATACTTCTGTAGTTTATCAGTGTAGCATAGGTTTATTCTGAGTAGAAATGATGGGGTTTTTCCACAGGAAAGGCTGGATAGGTGGCTTCTGATAAGTTTTCATTACATGCTTCTGTAGTCATACTACAGTGAAGTGTTTGAACAATTATTGCAAATAATATACTTTGAAAAAACTCTAAGCAAATGATCTTCTGTCTTGAAAGATAATGCTGATGCCCAGTAATTATACCTCTTGCCCTAGCACTTATCTCCCTACTAAAGCTGAGGGGAAAAAAAGAGGCAAGAAATCAGTTACATGTTTTCCACCTAGCAGAAAATTGTTGAATGCCTACCCTATGTTTTGTGGAGAGTGTTTCCTTGGCTTAACCAGTGAAAGAAAAGTAGCAGCCATTAACGGACTCTAAAAATAGTGTCTTACTGGCTCCAGACTGCTTTCTTGTCTTGATTTAATCCTGTTTTTGAAAGAAGCAAGCTTTGTTTATTATACTAAGATAGTAGAACATGTAGATGATCTGTAAGGACTTTCTTCATGGAGGAGTATATTGTGTTTTCCTGTTTTCCAGGGGATTATTTTCAAATTTGGTGGTTGTCATTTATTGTACTAAGTTAATATATCCATTTTAGAAACAGTGATTCTTCACAGCAGCATTCTGGAATTTCTCAGCAATATGAGAAGTATTTCCGTGTATGTTTGTAAGGCAATATCTGCAAGTGGTAAATTTGGCATATTTCTGCTAAAACAGTGCATATCAGTATTTTATTTCAGCTTCTTGCTTCTCTCTTTTGTAATACATTGTTGAAGGAAAATCAAGTTTTTCTGCTTGATTTGGTGACTTTATTGAATCAATAAGCAGAAAGTATTTTATGCACCAGCAGGAGGAGTTGCTAATTCCAAAAGCTTGTGTAATGCCTCCATCAGCTCTGGTTCCTCCTGCTTTTCCAGCAAAATAGGATCACAGAAATGATAGGCTGGAAGCACCATGGCTGACACATCCAAAAAGAGAATGACTGGGTCATTCTATCACTGTTTTGCTTGCGTTTAAATATTTTTTCTCAGTGGAGATTACATATCCTCCCTCTGCTTTTTCCTGTTTCCTTAGCTATGCTACTAGAAATCTATTTATTTTTTACACTAACTTATTTTGGCTTCTCTTCAGTCTCTTCTTCAATCAACAATTACAGTATATTTGGGTTTTCATATATGTTCTCTTCAACCTTTGATTGTACCTTTTCCACTCCTTTGGACACTTCCCCCTTGGTGTTGCAGTGAGGTGCTGAAGTGAAACAGTGCTCCAGCTGAGGCCATGCCCAAAGTGAAGGATAGCAGAAAGACTACCTTTCATTTGTAATGGATTATACAGCATTTATGCATCACATTGCACTGATGACTTTTTATGCAACAACATGTTATGTTCGGTTTATGATCCAGTCTGATCCCAGATGACTTTCTGAAGACCTGTTCCCTAATCAGTTGTTCCTGTTCTCTGTGGGTTCTGATAATTGTTCCTGCTGCGACAAAGAGCCTCTGACCATTCGTTATTCAAATTCTTCATGTCATTCCTCCAAGTTGGCAGTATTGTTTTGAATTAAAGTCTTGTTCTCTTGATACAGTTTTAATTTACTTAGGTTTATTTCTCTGCAAATTTACTAAGTGTATACTCCATTTTACTGCCTGAGTTGTTAATGAAAGGATTAAATAGCATCAGATTGAGGGCAAACCCCTGTGGAACACAACTCGCTGTGTCCTTCTGTTTTGTATAAAACTGCTCCAAGTTCAGCTTTTCAAACAGTTTTACATCCATATGGTGCTTGTTTCTTCTAACTCATTTATTCACTAGTAGCTTATGAGAATGTCATGTGAGATGGTAACAAAAGCCACACTAAAGAGAAGATGTGTAGCAATAATTATTTTTCATCCATCCGTAAGGTCTGTTACTATATTCCAGAAGTAAATTACACTGCATATGACTTATTTTTGGTACATCTTGGCAACTGATTATCTTTTCGTTCTTTCCTAAGTGCCTAAAAATAGTTTGATTATTTGTTCCTCTATCTTCCTAGGCTGAGTGGTCTATAAGTCCTCTCCTTTTTTTTTTTTTTTAAAAATAGTTGCTACACTTCATCTCTTCATCCGCTTAGCACTTCCTTATTCTCCCCTGATTCTTGGCATTGAGGATACATCCTTTCATTTGATGTATTTCCTATTTTAGATGTTTCTCTTAGGAATATTTTCAGAGTAATCTCTTGGCATTCCCTTGTCAGTTGTGTCTCATCCTGCACTTGACCCTTTTCTGATTGTGTTCCTACATGCTGTGTTCCTTGACTTGTCAGTAGCAATCAGATGTAATTTGCACTTACTGTATTCTGCTTTTTGCATTTGAGGTCAACGAAGAGCTCATGAAGTAGCTAAGTTTATCTCTTACTGCATTGTCTATTCTTACCCCTTCATCAAGGGCAGAATTGCAGATTATCATAATGCCATTTCTGTAAGAAAACTACTAGTTCACCTGGATTCTTTTCTGTTCTTTTTTAGGTTTCCCTTTTCTATGTAACTAAACCTACTAATTTTCCTAGACTACTGAAGTCTGCCTACTCCATAGCCATTGTCTTAATCTTAATCTTTATGCACCTTCTTAAAAATGAGAAATTACCCAAGTTGCCTTCTAGCCTAAGCTTCTCATGAAGTTTTCTCCTACTGATTAGGATAAAAATCTAGAATAATTTCTTTTCCCCCTTTCTCCCTTTTTTATCTGCATGCATTAGCCAGTGTGCATCTTGGCTAATTCTTCTGATTGCTTCTGAAAAGCCTAGTTCATTAGACCTTTCTTGATTTAGTGATGTATCAGCCCGTTGCTATGATCCCACCACTGCATTTCTGAGCAAGTAGGAAGAAGTAACTGAATGACTTGTTTCCCAATGTTAAAGCTATTACAATTATTCTCAGTGTATCACTATATTACTACTAGTTACACTGTTAGTAAAAACTAAAGTGTGCCTGAGGCAGTTTTTTTCATGTGTATTACTAAGGCTGGGTGGAGAATGGAGTGAGAACAGCCCTGAGGCGTTGGTGGACAAGAAGCTCAATGTGAGCCAGCCCATGTACCCTGGGCCGCATCAAAAGAAGTGTGACCAGCAGGTCAATGGAGGTGATTCTCATCCTCTGCTCTCTTGAGACCCCACCTGGAGTACTGAATCCAGCTCTGGGGTCCCCAACACAAGAAGAGCATGGACTTGTTGGAGCAAATCCAGAGGAGGGCCACAAACATGATCAGAGTGCTGGAGCACCCCTCCTCTGAAGACGGGCTGAAAGAGTTGTGGTTGTTCAGTCTGGATAAGTCTCCAGGCAGACCCTATAGCAGCCTGCCAGTACCTAAAGGCACCCTACAGGAAAACTGGAGAGGGGCTGTTGGCATGGATGTGTAGTGATAGGACAAGGGGTAGTGGCTTTAAGCTGAAAGGGGAGATTTAGATTAGGTGTTAGGAAGAATCCTTCACTGTGACTATGGAACAGGGAAGTTGTGGATGTCCCCTCCCTGGAAGCGTCCAAGGCCAGGTTGGATGGGGATTTGGGCAGCCTGGTCTAGTGTACGGTGTCCCTGCCCATGGCAGGGGGCTTGGAATTAGATGGTCTTTGAGGTCCTTTTCTACCTGGGCTACTCTATGATTCTTAGATTTAAAAGAAATTTCTCTTTGACATTTTGTAATCTTTATTTAGCCATGTAATTGTTTAAAAGTACATGGAAAGCATAGAACTCTGCAAATGCCACAGAGCTGGGCAAGATACAAGAACCTAGACATACAAAGACAAGAACTTTATACTCTGTTCAGTAGCAGATCAGCCAGAACTTATCATTGTAATCTGTAATAGAAGAGTGGAGATGAGCCATCGTGAAGCTGTTCCTCCATCCTTGTTTCCCATGGAAATCTGTGGGCATTAACGTGCTCAAACTCTCTAGGTAAAGCTTGCTGAACGATGTTACGCATTATCCCATACCAGCTGATCTTAATGGTGCCCTTCTGTCTGGGCGTGTGCAGAGACAGATGTAGGAATGGATTTTCTGGCTTTACACAGGCTGAGGACTTGGTTATGCCACAGACTAGTAATAAAAAGCCCTGTTTATATAGGCTGTGTAAAGGGGGCGGGGGAGAGGTCTGCCCTAGTATATTTAACAACATGAGTTCCATTGCATGTGTAACTATCAACCTGTCATCTTAACCAGGCTGTCGAAAGCCTTTCCATCAGATGTCTCTAAAATCAGGCAATTTCAAATCTTTCATCATTCAGAAGCTGCTTTTGCAGAGTACAAATTAGAGTTACAGGTTAGAAGACCACTGATTACAGCTGTGATAGGGATATTGCCCCACAGTTATCAAACCCATTGTCCTGACCACAGGAGAGTAATTCAGCAAGTAAAATATAAGTGGAAACGCTATTTATGGCTGCTTTTCTGTAAGTTATAAAAAGCAGTTTAATAACTTTTCAAACAGTTTTAACCAGAGGGGGGAAAAACACTCTGATACATAGATGTCAAATACATGACAGCATTGGAAGCAAACAAGTAAGATGTAGAATATTACTTCTAATTAGTTTGTCTTGCTGTTTGCTGACTAATCTATGCTTGTGTACGAGCTGGCCAGTAAGTGGGAGCTAATTTGCAAGCCAGATGAACCATGTGCTGCTTTTTTTCATGTGCAACCAGTCACATGGGGTGAGAATGAAGAGATTCTGATAAAATATTCAAAGATATTAGAGTTCAATTAAAACTTTGTGGAGGAGATCTGGGGACCCATGCTGCCAGTACGTTGGAGATGGAGGAAGGAACTGGTGGTTTCGTTTGTGATGAGAGACGATGAGATGGGGTGATGTGAATTGGTTGCAGGCAGGGACTGCACCAGACACAGGGAAGATTTGCCATTATTGTGGTGAAGGGTCCGGGCTAGCTATGCAAACTGAAGATCCCTTCTTTTAACTTTTATTACTGCATTATATAGTTGCATTATACATACCCCAAACAAATAAGGAAATTGTCACATACAAATAAAAATCTAAATTGAGTGTATGATTTAAGGTTCTCTTTCCTTTTTTTTTAAAAAAGCAAATACAATAGGCTGCGATCACTGTATCATCAGGAAGGCTAAGATGAACACAAGATAAGCTGCTGTAACAAAATTTTAGCATCCTGTCATCTCTGGCTGTGGAAACACTGTTAAATACTGTTCTACAGTATGCTTTTCTGCATTAAGTGTGTTAATATTTTTACTGACAGGCCTCCATTTTTATTAATTTAGTAACAAAAATATATTAATTCTATTAGAAAATATTAAATACAGTAATGTATAATCTAAAGCAGAAATAAGCAATGGGAACAGGTTTTAATAAATCTTATAATGACTTCATATTAAAAATGTGTACTATTTTCCAGTATTATTCTTTGCTGTGGTTTGAATTCACAGATTTCATAGTACATCTATGTAAAAAATGTAGCTCAGTATTTAGGATAATGAAAACATACATTTAAATAAAATAAGTTCTAATTTTTGGTACTTGTTTCAACATTTGAGCTGTTCCTTTATTCTACTACTTTTCATGTTTTTTAGAATTGAAAAATGCTTCATTGGAATAAGTAGGGAGGGTAATGATAGATTTTCTAAGTGTGTTTTCTCCTTACCTGTTCAATATTTGATTATGTACAAGATGGTAGCATATATTGCTTTTTCTACATCTTTTACTAGTAAAAAATGTTTGTTTTTAAAAAAACCTCTCAGCTTTATAGAAGTTGACATTTTTATCAGTGATGGGTATTGTACTTCTTACTACTTTCTCTATGAAAATCAGTGTTGCAGAAAAGCTTCTGTGGAGATGTGGGAGGAAGTTCTAAGAGGTGTACTTGTAGATTTTATGTTGGGGGTTTCTTAAGTGACAGTTTGTCCTTTTTTCTCAGCCATATTATGTCTGAGTATGTGAGGATGACAGATACAGAACGTGATCAGATAGACCAAGATGCTCAGATATTTATGAGGACGTGTGCCGATGCCATTCATCAGCTGAGAACAGAAGGTAAACGGAGCAACTCTTAAATGTTTTTTCTTAGTTATTGATAAAGGCTGCTATAATGCTGAACGTTGGATGGTGAATTGGAAATGCTTTTGGAAAGAGATTGAAGTCTCATTGCATTTTTCTTTACATCTGTGTAATCACATTGACTGATTAGTACTGTACTTAATTGAAGGAGAAGCCAGAGCATGGAATTTTATTGATTTGTTCAAATATGCTAATTATCCAGTGTAAAAGATATTCTTAAATATTTACTACTTGAGTAGTAATTTAGCACTGTGGCACAGTGAACTAAACTCAATGGTTGTGTCTTTCTAGCTTGTCCACCTGTAAGGTATTAGGAGTATAATCTTTCCAAGTTTGAGATAATTAACTAACTTGAACAGAGTCCTGGTAAAGTAACATCTTGAGTAGAGAGAACTTCTGTTTTGCCATTTTCAAGTTGCCTTGTTGTATGTACGTGTGTTTTGTTAATATACCAAAGTTTTTCATCAGCTCTGAAATGCCATGTAAACATAGTTGTAGAATCACTGAAAGTCAGTCATGCGTGGGGACTTCATAGTATCAGAACAAGAAATATTAATATATGGGAGTTAAAGGAATGCTTGACATAATAAATCCCAAAGATTTCCACATAGTCTACGCACTGGAGAATTTAAAACATTAGAAGTTCAAATATTTTGTACAAGTTAAGTCTGTCTCCCTCCCTCCTTCCTTCTCTCTCTCTCTCTCTCTCTGTTCTGCTTGGTGACATCTGTTCTTGTTTAGAAATTTGGTTGACGTAATATGACTCAGTGCCATGTATAACAAATCAATAACAGAAATATTCTAAGATATGAGGTTTTTTCCAGCTTTTGCTTTGTTGTAATGATTTGCTCTTTTCAGAACTTACATTTAAATATAGCTAGGTTTCAAATAAGTACTAGCATTTAATACTGCTATAGAACATATACTAAATGTGTGTGGCCTCTTGAATGTAACTTGTGTATCAACTGAGAATGCAAATTTCAGTTTAATTCAGTAAAAAGTTAAAAGATTGTGTTTTATCTTTTGTCTTTCAGCACACAAGGGTGTCCAGTCTGCTCAGGTAAAGGAGCACAGAACAGCTGTCTTGGACTTCATTGAAGATTACTTAAAAAGTACTTAGTAATTATTGAATGGTTAAAAATGAATGACTGTATTTTCCAAGACAGAAATCATGCTCTTCTAACCTGAAGTTTTGTTTACTGCTGTCTTCAACAGGAGTGTGTAAGCTGTATTCTGAACAAAGAGCCATCCGAGTTAAGCGAGTGATAGATAAGAAGAGACTGTGAGTAGTATCAAAAATAGTTTAACTGTGCCTTTCTTTTGTAGAACATTCAACAAAACCATTATTCCTGTTTAGATTCTAAGGAGATTGAAATCTGTAGGTGGATGAGCAACTTCTGCTCACTTCTGGCACGTGAAGTTAAGTCTGTAAACGGCAGAGCACCAATGTAGTGTTGTACTTTTCATTTATGTAAAAAATTGAAGTGCCAAAGCAGTAAAATGTGGGTTAACATACCTGCTGGTCTCCTACAAATACAACAAAATATTTTTGTGTCCCATTAAGTAATATTCTGCATAAAATAATGTAGAATGAAATCCTGCACATTGGCAATATGTCTCAAAGATGCTATTTAGGGTAGTGTCTGTTTAGGTACAAGAGACGTTCATTTTTTTCCCCGTTCTCTTTCTTTTTCTTTTTTGCCACCGTCTTTCTGCTAAAGCAAGTGATTATGTTGTAAATAAACGCTACTTGAGATGGAGGATCTTCATAACAAGAAGAAACATAAAAACATCTTGTATGTAACTTCTTAATGGAAACAAAAGCCTTTGCTTCCTGTGGTATACATTCAGGCTGTTAGTGTAGAGGTGAAAGTGTCCAGTAAAAGTTAAGGATGATGTGATTGCTGGCTTTTTCATCTGTTCTGGTTTTTGTTTTCAGTCAAGTACTAGAAAACATACCTTTCCAGTTTCTGCACGCTCCCAGGTGTAAGAATGACAGGGACAATGAACAGGTTTGCAATATATTTAATACCTGAAAGACTTTCCATGTCTTCTCAACCTCCATTATGTGAATTCTAACCTTAAGTTCTGTTACGTGCATTTTAATCAAAAAAACCCCCAAATTCTGGAACATACACATCAATAAATAAATTCTTGAATGTTTTTCCAAGACTTGATGCTGCTTTATCAGTTTGGTGTTTGGCTCAATCAGCTATTTACATTGAAACTAGAGAGACGTTTTCAAAAGTCCATAAGTACATTTTCTTTGGAGTGATTCAGCATGATTAAGCACAATTAGATTCACTCAGATATATCCTCCTGAGACAAATAGTAGCACCAGCCAAAACTAAGTAAACAAAATACCTCAAACCAATTCTGAAATTTGATAAGAAGTAATGAGAGAAAAGTAAGGCGTTGGTATTTTTGTAACTCCCGTAACTTTTCAGAAAAAACATACAGAAACAGATAGTATGGTATTTCTAATGTGTAAAAATCCATAACCTTATCAGTATTCCTCACACTAAAAACTTCAAATAAAGATAGCATAGTTCCTAACTGAAGAGAATTAGCTGACAAATACCAGCTCTACCAGCTCTTCTGTTTGTTGTATGCTTATATTATTGTTTCCAAGATTTCTCAGATGGCTGAACAGAGAAAAAATGTTTATTTGTATGTTAAACATGGAGCAACGAAAGAGCTATTTCAGAAGCTGGTATAGCACTTTAATTAAAGAGCAATAAGGCATTAAAAATAACCCAGAAAATGCAGTCCTTTTGTGTAATATTGGAGGATATCTCTTTGCCTCTTTTTGTGCATATAAGGATTAGAAAACAGATGTTAACTAGGTGGAGTCTGCATGCATTGCAGATGTGATGTAATGGCTAAATTGTCATTTAAATTAAAATTCAGTTTAAATAAATCATAAGCCATAAACCAATCTTTATGATGACTTGAAGAAAAATTATCACTTTTCATATGCCTTCAACTAGTTCATTCGTAATCTCCCCAAAGATTTCAGCAGACGCTTTATGTGATAAGGCGACCATGTTCATCACTTAAAAGAACGAGGCATTCTTTAAATAGTGCATCCCAGGCATTTTGTTCATTTTTAATTGAAAGCTTCATACATTAGCATACTGTGCAAAGTGAGGACAACAAACAATAAAGGAATACAGTTATTCAAAAGTAAATTAATCCTCATGCAGATCTTCTTTCCTGCAATTTAGTCAACTTGAAATATGTGCATACCAGACAATACTGAAAGGTTTGCAGTAGAAATATACTTCATCATGTTTCCTTTATATTGATAAACACCCTAAGCTCTTCAACAAATTGCCTGACTGTTACAATTTTCCTATATAAGTTGCTTTTATGTATTAATTCTTATGTTTTGATGTAAAAAGTTCTGCCAGTTATGTGAGACTAATACCCCAGAATGTAAAGTTGAGAAATAGAAACGCAAGCAGCTCTTTGTAAAGGTACTTGGTTGTGAGTTTCAGTTTTTATGTTTATATGTATTCAAAATTAAATTTAATTTAAATTTTAAACTTACTTTATTAGAATATCGTGTGATTTTTATATACAATTATTCAAATCAAGCTGGTATTTTTATTTGGGGAATTGATGTTTTATTCATATCAGAACTATTATTTGAACTGTATGGACATCCTGAGAAGTCTTTTTTTCCTCATTATTAGGCAAATTTGGAACTTGAGAGAGAGGAAATTAGAGAAAAAGAGTTCAGGTTTTTTGTGAAATTACCAGAAGCCCAGTACTTGCAGAATCTTTAGAACTATGAAAGGTTCCCTGTTAATGTTTCTTGTTCCTTAAATAATGTAGTCGTTCAGTGATTACTAATGCATTATATTTTGTTTTTCTGAGAATTTTCTAATTATGGGTTAGAATTTAGAAACAATACAAAGAAGGAGAGGAACACAAAATGCAACACCTTCTGTTAAACAGCAGGGGAAGATTGCAGATCATAATGAGATTAACTGTTGATTATATTTGAGAGGGGAGGAAGTGATGAAGGTGGCACAGCAGGTGATTCAGCTCACTTTTTTTTTTGTTCTTTAGCTTTTCTAACAGCATAATTGCTAAGCGTTTAACTGTCTACTACAGAGCAGTTACAGAATTCATTGTAGACAGCAATAAATAAGAGGTTTACTGGAAAAAGTATGTTGCCACTAATTTTAAACTTTTTTTTGGAGCAACAGCAAAATGTATTTGCAGAGTATTTAATATATAGTCACTGAATATGCTTCTCTTTTTTTTCATTGCCTTTGTATTAAAATTACATCACAGGGACTTAGATATAGTATATATCTGTCCACTGCATAGGGTTTTTCTTTTCCTTGCTTCTAAATTGTGTCTCTTGGCAGACAAGGGAAGTATCACTTTCATCCTGGTTAAACTATTCTTTAAAGCTAGTTAAATAAAAATACTTGTTTCATAAAAAAGTTAATACTATTGTATTTTCGTACTTATCCTTTGTGATAATTGACAATATAAAGTAAAATTGTAATTATTACTTGAAAAAAAGATGAAATAGTGGTGTTGGCTATTGCTACTAAAAAGAATTTTCAGAGTGACCAAAAATGTTGGTGGTTTGGGCTTCACTGGATTTTTGAAAGGAAGTTTAATAAAATTACTGTGTTTTTATGGTATAGCCTTCAAAATTCTCAACTCTGAACATGTAATGTGTTTTGTTTAGGAATCCTATCCATGCTTTCTTTGCTTTTGTAATAATATTTCAGTGAAAGTTGCTAAGTACATTTTGTATCTTGACTGGAAAGTCTTTAATGTGAAGTTTGCAAGAGTTAAAGTGTCAAATTTAATATTCTGTGGTTGTTTTAATTTTAGAGAAATTTGACTGTGTAATGTGAGTTAAATTATAGCTCTCTTGCTTCTAGGTCCAGACTTGAACCTGAGCAGAGCAGTGTGTCCAAATCGCCTCATTCCCCTGAAGAATCTTCACAGAATCTTGTGGATGATTCTGAAGAAAAACTTTCTGCTGAGGAAAGCAAAGGTAAGAATGAACCGTAGTTAGACATCAGTTTTGAAGGCCTGTCTGTTCAGTAGTACTTCTTTCACCATACAAGGGCCTGTTCCTCTGACTTACACCTTTTCTATTTTCATCTTCCTTGTGCTTTTGTGAAGCACGTTGTGAGACTGAGGAAGCACAACTTAAACTTTGACGTGTGTTTTCCAACCTGCTAAAAAGGTCTTATGCCTTGCTGGATTCTTCATCCTCTCAATAAACTGTGTGAAGTCTTTCTTTTTTTTTTTCTTTTTTTTTTTTTTATTTTCATCAATATCCGTCTATTTCTGAGATCTGTCTGATTTTTCCACATTCCTTTCACTGATAGCAAGGAATTGGAAAGTAGGTGAATGACTCTCTGGGAACATTTTTCTAGTTTTTAAACACTTCTGCAGTAGGAACTCGAAGGTAGAATATGCTCATGGGGGGAAGTTACTGGCTGGCCAGATCCAGTAGTTTTGGGGATGATGTTCTCTACAGCATTGAGGTTTTCCTGCTGGAAGGATTACATCTCATCTTCTAGTGGTCAGGGGAGAGCCAGAAGTCCAAAGCAGCATCTCTGACCCCAGGGTCATTTCAGCTGGTGCTGTTCTTGACAGGACTTGTGAACATTGCTTCTGATGCCTGGGTGGCCTGCTTCCGAGGTCAGGGGATGCAAGTCCTGTCTCTTTGCCGTTTTGGCCTGTCCTAGGATGCGTATGCTGGCAGAACTTCGTTGCAGAGTCCCTTTCGGAGTATCCTCACTATGCAGGTTATCTTAGGTTTCATACCTAAAGAGAAATCTTGTTTCTGTGATTCTGGGTTGCTTTCCCTGACTTGAAGAGTTCTGTCTAGAGGAGTTCAAGGTACCCTGTAATGTACAGCGTGAATTTTTTTTTTTTTGAGAGAAACAGAAACTGTATGGAATGTGACATTACATTAGGATAATACTTCATCAAGATAGGAGAAAATGCACTGCATGGCCATATTAGTCTGATAATCAATCATGGTTGGTTTGGTGATTTTTATTAAAACAGTTAAATTCTTCTGGTTGGTGACTTCAGGGCCATAAAAAGGGTGAATTAATGTGAAGTGGGTACTCCATTTCTGGATGAAAACTCTAATATTGAATTACCTCACAGTGTGCAAACAGTTTCATTTTCTGATATGGCATTGCTTATCTTCCTAAGCAGTTTGTACTTCTGCAGCCCTATCAGTATGCTTTTTTTTCTTTCCCCCCTGACACTGCATTTATTGTAAGAAGGTTCTGATTATGTGTCGTTTCTAGTGCTTACTACGTTTTTATAGTATGTCTCAAGTGTTGCTGCGCACAGGCACACAGATGAGTTTCACCTTAACATGTTATCAGTGTTTCGCAGCTGTGAGCTGGTGCCAGCAGAGAAGCAGCAGTGTAGTAGCATCTTCATTGCCCTCTGCTCTCTCCTTGTTACTGAATGTCTCTGCAATCTCTGAAAGTGTGCACTCCCACCACATAGTGTCATTACAATTTTTAGCTTCAAAAATCTGTGCCACGCCGTGGTTCTTGGGTTGCCTTGGACACAGCAAACCACTGCAGTAAACAGAAATGAAGCTTTTGTTTATTGCATGTTAATTTTGAATACTCCAGTTTTTGCTTTTATTAGTTTATGCTTTAATTTTCTTATAAGAAAGTCACATAAGTGATGCTGATGCAGTACTTATGAGGGATTGTTGACTAGTCTTTCAGAAAACTATGAAACTTGTATATCAATCTATCTGAAACAGTTTGTAAATGCACGTGGTCTGTGCGTCCTGACATAAGGGTAAGTGTTGGTTGCTGCTGCTTATAGAAAAGTCAGCCTTGTGACTTCACTGGTAGGTGGTTGTTGAAGCATGGAAATAGTATGAAGGAGATGACTAGGAAACAAGAAGCTCAGTTTAATTCGTACAGCTTTTTTATATTTTTTTTTTTAGTAACTTACCAAATTTTTAAGAAACTGGAAAAATTATCACATTTAGAAATAAACTCTTTCAGCCTCAGGATGTTGGTGGTTTAAAGAGCAGTGATCATTGAATTAGCCATCTTTGGCGTGCCTGGGTCCTTGTGTTAAATGTCTCAGCTCTGAAGAGTTCTTCCGAGAGCAGCTTGTGATCCTGTCCTTAATTTGAATGTTATGATGAACAGCTGAACATCCCACTTGGTGTGCTGAAGCACAACTTGGGTTTTGTCTGGTTTTTTGGCAGAAGCCAAAGCAAAATGTGATTGCTTTTTGTTTTGAGGCAAAGCACCTGTTTACATTAGAATTATACTGGACATGCCTCATGGTAGGAAAGTAGTCTCTCTGGAGCTTGCTTTTATATGCTGACAGTATTTATTTGCATATTACAAATTTGACATTTAGTTTATGGAAATAAATGTAAATAATGAGTAGCTTTTGAAGTGGTCCACATGCTTAGCAGCTGTCTCCTTTCAGCATAAGAAAGGATTCAGAGGATTTGATCATTACTTTGTATCTCTGTCATGCGTTAACTACTTCTCTGTTTGCAAGAGAAATGTAGTTTGGCTTTTGCTGGATGAATTGTAGGAAAGCATTAATGTCAGCTCTGTGGAAGCTGCAGAACAACTTTCCCAGTAGCCAGAGACGTACCACAGTGACAGGAGGAGCCCTGGGGAGAGACGTGTTTCTTGCTTACCTCTTACAATAAGTGTATTTGCTTATTAGCAATCACACTGGATACAGGTGTTGGTTTTTAACACTACTAGCAATGCCTGAGAGTAATTGGTTCCTCTGGGATAAAACAGGAATATATCTTTTTTTTTTTTTTTGGCTCCATAAACTAATTACCTTCTTTTCTCTGAATCCAGTAAATAACTATAATGCTGATAGAATGTAAATACATTGATTACCTAAAAAGTTATGTATTTCTGTGAAATAGACTTGAAATACTGATGATACCCTATGGAAAACATAGTTGAATACTTTCTTAATCTTTAAAGATATCAAAGTTCGGCTCTGGGGCCCTCAGTACAGGAAGGACATGGAGCTGTTGGAGTTAGTCCAGAGGAGGCCACAAAGTTGATCAGAGGGCTGGAGCACCTCTCCTATGAGGACAGGCTGAGGGAGCTGGGGTTGTTCAGCCTGGAGAAGAGAAGGCTCCAGGGAGACCTGATTGCAGCCTTACAGTACCTAAAGGGGCTACAGGAAAGCTGGAGAGGGGCTGTTTACAAGGGCAGGGAGAGATAGAACAAGGGGGAATGGGTTTACACTAAATGAGGGGAGATTTGGAGATGTTAGGAAGACATACTTCACTGTGAGGGTGGTGAAGCCCTGGAACAGGTTGCCCAGAGAAGCTGTGGAGGCCCCATCCCTGGCAGTGTTCAAGGCCAGGTTGGATGGGGCTTTGGGCAACCTGGTCTAGTGGAGGTTGTCCCTGCCCATGGCAGGGGGGTTGGAACTAGGTGATCTTTGTGGTCCCTTCCAACCCAAACCATCCTATGGTTCTATGATATTCTTATTTTTCCTTTTTACTTGTAAGAAAGAAAAGATCTATTTTTTTACTTTTTTTTAAAATTTACTGTATTGTTTATCCACCTCCCTCATTTGTAACGTTGTCATTGTACACCCTGGTTTGGTTGTTGGGAAGCAAAGCACACATTTATAAAGGAGACATAGACAACAAAACTCTTTCATAATATTTATCTTTCAAGAGTTTTCACACACCTTTTAGTGAAGGATCAAAGGGCAAAATTTCTCCTTAAAATCCTTTTCATATATTTATTTATAAATAGGACTATTCCTTTCAGAGGCTTCCCAAGACAAGTCAGTATCTGAATAATGATGCATCAGTACTGCTTATGCAACAGAAAAAAAGTTTTAGAAGGTTATAAAAAAACAAATGAAAATACTTACAAGTGCCTGAAAAAAAGGACTGGGATAAATAAGTAGTGTGAAATCTATGGAAAAGTAAAACATAAATTTTTCTGTGTTTTAATTTGTAACCGGCATCTAACAAGTCAAAGCAGGTTCAGCTTTGATCCATGTGGGGTGGTGCAAATCTCTCTTTGGAGTTTTGTGAAAATCTCACAGCCAGTGGGGAGAAGGGGCTTTCTCAGGAATGGGGCCTTACCGTTAGGGTGTTAAACACTGATGCCAGAGCAGCATCAGAAACAGTAGGTTCTGGTAGCATAGTTTTTCTTTCCCATTCTAACTTCTTCATCTACACTCAGAAATATATAATTAAGCCTAAAAATACATCTTCCAGAAGCAAATATCCCAGAAATAGCCAGTCAAGATCCTTTATGCCCAACTCCTGCTAAGATTTATGCAGATGATAAGCTTTAATCAAACAGGAACTACTACTGAGATGAGTGGAGCAGCTGTGACGTGGAAGGGTGAGTTTGAGATCAGCTCTGATGGCCATTGTACGCAGGAAGACCCTGTGTGCAGCGTGCTGTAGGATTTCCACTGCAATATGGAGTTTGAGCAGCCTGAGGAAGTAGAGTTTGTCCCGTGAACTTTGCTAAAAATGTCTTTGAGGTTCTTTTTACTTTTTGGACTGAGGAGCTAGTGGTTCTGTCAGGTCTCATTGGAAGATAATGGTTTGCATATGGACTGTCATTTTGAAAACTGTGTGTTTTCTTCTGTTAAATGCCAAATGCTGCAGTATTTTGTGCCTAACAAGTCTTAGGGCCTTGTGAGTTGTTTTATGTCCTTCACTGTCGCTATGGTAGTGCAACTCCTTGTAGTTAACAAGATTAAACATACGCATCAATTTTTGACCTGGTTTAGAAGTTAAAGGTTATTGGTGTAATGTTGTGTAATTTTGTGCTGTAAATATTGGGTCAGTCTCAGTTATTGGCAAATGAGATTTAACAGTTTTGTCAGGGTTCTGAAATGGCTGACAACTGATTTTCACTTCAGTACTCAGTGTCCTGCGTTGTCTCAAGTGTTGGGCGGTTCTTTTACAGACCGGAATCTGCCTGATGCTCAAAGTAACCTTGGATTATGGGGGGATGGCAAAGGTGAAGATGAACTGTCACCTGAAGAAATACAAATGGTAAGTGTATCTTGAGTCTTAGCGTCCATTTTATTGTATTTGCTGCTGTGTTCATATGTGTTTAAAAAGTACCGATTCACCCAAATTCATTTTGAACTCTCATTTTATTCACAATAATGCCATGACAAGATACACTTTTGCACGTGGCTTCCTGGTCTTCTTGTTGCTGCTAATATTGAAAATTGCTACAAAATACTTACATGGAGCCATGAAATTAGTAACAACTCTGCTTCAGCAATTGAAATTAAAATTCTTTTTAAAATTACAATAATGAAGTGCTTGTCTAGTCAGGAAACAATAGAAGTGAGGGCAGCATCAGAAAACACATTATGAAACTTCTGAAAGGATAAATGTTTGCCCTTTTTTACTTGGACTATTTCTAGGACACACCTTAAATAGTTACAGTATTTAAGTATAACTATGAAGTTATACTTCATTTTATTCCTTTTTTTTTTTTTTTTTTTGAGTATCAAAATCAGATTGCTTTCCTAGAAGGAATGAATAGCTACAGGCTTCCTGTCACAACCAAATCTCATGAATTTTACCTTTTCTGCATTTCGCCGTTATCGGCACGTTTATATATTGCTTGATCCAATTCTGCTTACAGTTGAACTGACCCAATACAAAATTTCTGATATGGGAATAATTTCTGACTACCTCTGTCTGTCTGACTTTTTGATAATCTTAAAATTTACTGTTTTGAACATGGCTCACTACATTAGCACACATTGCCTTGTTTTACATAAAGAAAGAAAACCTGATTTATAACTAGCCAGTACATGGGCAGCGTTCAGAACGGTGAGCCTTACTAAGCGAAGGGCTGCTGCAGCATGAACGTGTGAAGCTTCCTTGGCAGTGATTAGAGATGTTCCCAAACACAATAGGCATCGCTCTTCCCCTCAGAGATGAGTAAGTTGCACATAATTCTAGTATGGTTTGTCAAAGAAAGAAGGTTCTTCAGAGGTTGCTCTTGATGCTCTTGCACTGTTCTTGAGTGCCAGTCTGAAATCTAAAGGCTTACTGCTGCTTTCCATTTTTGCTTTAAAGAGAATTCTTTACATATATTCATTCTCCTGTGTTTAGACACAATATTACTAGTCTCCTTGCTGTAAGCTTCCAGAGGATCAGGAGGAAACAAGCATCAGAGGTGATGCCTCTGACAGGGCTTACTAGTAACTGGCTACTAAAGGTTGGATTGCTTTTTGTGGGCCTCACACTGTAATTAAGTTTTAAGTGTGTTACATCCTGTGCCATGGTACTTTGGGAATAAATACATTTCTTTTTCATGAAAATTCTTTTATACTAAGTAAGAGAAAAATCTGTGTTCATGGTTTAACACTTTAAAGGATTTCTAGACTCCTAAATCTCCTAAACTGCTTCTTATTAGGCATTTGGACAGCTCTTCCTAGGGGAGAACCAACAGACATTTTTAAAAAATCCATAATTATTCTTAACCTGTTCCTGTGCTATTTTTTCTTTTTTTTTTTTTTTCAAACTACTTGTTTTACATTGATTTACTTCACTTGCGCTTGCAGGAGTTGCACTTCCTGTGAAAAGAGGTATAAAAATAACACTGAGGCTCCAAATTAAACTTTTAGCTCAGACTATAATACGTCTTTATTCTTGGCTTACATAGTTATGCCTATAGCTTGCAAGAAAATTTATGGTATATAACTGTGCCTTGATGTCAATGCCATGATTAAGCCTAGAAAAATGACTTGTGCTAGAAACTTAGATCTCAGCTTTAAGCTTATCAGTCTGTTCCTTGGGAAGAGAGACAAATGTACTAGTCTGTTTCGGGAAGCAGAAAATCAAAATGCTATAAAAACGAAAATCACATAGTTTGAAGTCCTATATATATAAATGCACTGAAATATTATTACCGCTCTTGTGCCATGGTTTATTCTTAAATTTCCATGTGTGAATCTACATTTAAAATTTATTTTTGTTACGTACTTTCAGTACTTGTGTTTTAGTACTGACACTAGGAAACCGGAACTGAAAGAAGCAGACAAAGGGCAGTCACCACCAGACCAGCCTCCTCTCTGCTTATAATTTATTCTGGGTTTTGCAGAAAGCTGGTTCTGAGCTCGATGTCTGAACCTCCTGTTGAATCTTGCTGCAGCTCTGATCTCACCCAGAGCTGTTCCCTCCTGTTGTACCTCGCTGCAGGCGGATGGTACCACCACCGGGAGTCAGGGCTCTCTGTGCTTCAGCTTCTTCTGACACCGACTGAGTCTGTGCTTTTGGTGCTGCCATGAAGAAATCCAGGCTGGCTTTCTGCCACTCCTAAAAATTCACCAGCATCAGTTCCTTCCACGTTATGCCGTGGAAGGAGTCTGCATTTATTACGATTTAAAAGAAAAGTGAGTCAGTGCTCATGCTGATTGTTTCTAGTTATAGTTAATGCCTCCCAAACAGGGTCATCTCTTGCCAGGTCATTTTTGACCATTGGATTGCATATTATTGGAGTTACAGTCGAACTGTAAACAGAGCTGTATGTTGGTGTGATATGGATATGCGCACAGCAGGGTTTCACCTGTAAACGGTGCCACCAATGTGCTGATGTCAGAGCTGAGCAAGCCATCACTCCGTTCTGTGGACCTACCATGATTATTTTATTTTTCAGGGTTTGGGTGTTTTGTTGTTGGGTTTTTTTGTTTTTTGAACACTATAATTAGCTAATTCACAAAGGCCAGGGATGTATGCGGCGAGTATTCCACAGCAAAATTGCTCTCTCAGTGCATTTTTGAGGAAGCTTATATGGCTCTGAGTTGGCCTTTATTCGTAAAAGTTGGATACCATATAATTTCAATCTTAGCAAACTTTTACAGTCACTGGATCCATTATTGTAATTTTCAGGTAAATTTCAGTCCGAAGCATACTTATAGGTATAACTAGGAAATAATTTGAGTATTTGAATGTGCATTGCTTTTTTTTCATTGCTCACCTAAATCCTTCATACTAACTTGGCAGTATTTAGTAACTTCATTGTGCTTTTAACACAGGAATCGAAGGTCTTTACAAACATGTAACAAACCCTCGCAGCTTTAGTTAATTTAGTCACTCAAAGGACAATTAATTATTCCTCTTCTGCATTATGTTTGCTGGTACAGAGAAGTTAATTTCTACTTTTTGAACATTTGATTTGTGAAGAGGGGACCAGCTGCGTTTAAGTTACTCAGAAAATCCAGCAGCTCTCCGAAGAGGGTAGGTTACAGTGTAGAAACCGCCGTGGTGGTTTTAAATTGGAACGTGTTGTGTCAAATCATACTTAACAATTCTCAGTCATGGTTCTGTGATCCTTCCTGTGGGTAAAATAATGAATTAAAGCCCTATCATAGTGCTACAGCACCAATTTCTGTCGGTATTTTACCCACAGGAGAGAACTTTACATTGTTCTAAATGGTTGCAGGCTATAGTAAGATTTGCACAATAAATTTCGGTTTATAACCCTGAGTACAGGTATATTAATGATTTTTATAGTTATTGTGAGCAGATGTCTTGTGGTTGCATTGAGTGGGGAAAAAAATCTGGCTCTGCTGTTTGAATTGTGAAGAATCTCATTTTCCCTGACTTGATCTCTTCTGTTTGTTTTTGTCTTAAATTCAGGGGGAGCACATATAATGACTTATCTCACGGGATAACAAAAAAAGATCTGTGATTATTTCTTCTATGCATTAGATTTTTTGACATATCTTAAGCAGTTTGTCACTTTATGCCATACTTGGTAACAGAACTGTCAGAAAAGAGGCTACTTTAATAAGCCATAAATCACTGAGCTGTACTGATGGCTGGAGTTTGGTTTCTGTTCCCGTCTGTGACACACTGGGATATGATGTGTTCTGCGCTCTAACCTTTTGTTCAATTGACTGTTTCAGCATATCTTACTGCTGCCTGCGCCAAGCGGCCCATCAGCCACGATTTCGAATTGCAAAGATCATTTAGCAGTTCAAAAGGCAATCCGTGCCAGTGGAGGGCCTGTAAATATCAAAGGGACTTCTTCAAGAATACTTTCTCAAGTGGATTTGTGGGGGATTAAAATCATTCACTGTTTCTTTATTGAAAATTTGCCTTCTAAATTAGTTATCTCAGTTTTACTAGGACAGCAAAATGGGGAATTATTGATGTTGAATATTTGTGCAGAAATACTTATCCTTAACAATTAGAGCTTGCTGGCCCCTTTCAGTCACTTAAGGACCAACCAGTCGACTTGGTGCTAATCTCATGGCTCTGTTTCATTGCTCCGTTCCTTGGCTTTGTTGTGAGGTGGCTCCACTAAAACCAGAGGCATACAGCAGTGTGAACGTGGGGAGGGCGGCGGTGGAACACCTTTAACCATCCGCCGCTGTGAAGTCAGTGTCACTGTATTAGTCGATTACATTTTCACGGCTGCTGTGCTCTCTAGGAGTAGACACTACAGGCAGCAGTGGCAGAGACATGTGAACGTATCGCAACACTGGCACTTGTTTATTTAACAAACCCACTGGATCTTTAGGGTGGAAATCAGTGGGACTCCAGGGAGCTGCGCAGTATGTTGCTCTCCCTTCCCCCTCCACCCGTGGGGCTGGGCTCCTTCCCCAAGGCCTCTGCCCCATGGTGACATGCCCCACGGCCCCCCTCCTCCTCTGACATCTTGGGCTCTCTGGAGCCCGTTAACCAAGGAGAGAAAGCTGTTCTTGCCAGTTGGGTAGAAGTGAACCTCTAGCACAGAAAGAAATATGTATTTTGAAAGAAATAAAAAATCATTTTTAGTTATTCTTCATGGCATAAATTACCTATATCAGAAGACCAAGCCTTTTTTTGAGATTGACTGTTCCCTTTCTTTAAACATACCTGTCATTTCACGCTCCCGCCAAATTAAACTGCAAATTTCTGGTTTTTAACATAGCAACCATTCCCCCTAAGTTGTGCAGCTTGGCGTTTAATTTGCTGATGGCAGAAAGTCAGGTACTGTTTCTCTGAGGCCCTGAAGCAAGATGAAAAACATTACAGCACGAAGGGAGGGGACAGCGCCGATGGTGTGGGGTGTGAGAGGGAGGGAGCGAAGGTGGAGGGTCTGAAAGGTGGCTTGCCCCGTCTCTTGCTTTTCTGTCTTGGTCTGTGGCGGTGCAGAAGTCTCGCCCTGCTCCAGCTATCCACTCTCCCTTAAGCCAGCCCCATCGTCTGGGCCTGTGGCGAGACTCAGGAAAACTCAGGAGGAAAAAAGTGTTTAGTGAGCTGGAATGTCACGCCCTGAAATGGGGCGAGCAGCAGCACTTGCTTAGGGCAGGGGCGGCGGGGAAGAGGAGCAGGACAGATTCCTCAGTGGCTGCACTGGATCTTTTCCACTGCCCCCCGAGTAGTACACACGCTTTATTTCTTCTCTGTTAGTGTATGAACCTGTTCGATGCGGGAGAAGCTTCACGCGGAACGTTCTGGATCGTTTCAGGGCATGGATGCATCCATCAGCAGCTGAGGCGGTGTGCCCCAGAGTCGCACAAGCTGTATAAGGGCGATCTCGGAGCTGGGACAGACGCTGTGGCATGGCTGGGGGGTGGGCACGGCGGTGACCAAACGGTGACGTGTCGATGTACGAAGCCCTACAGGCTGGCTCTGTGTGAGAAGCGATGGGTGATGTGAACTCCATGTCGCGTTACAGCCACTGATTTTCACGTTGCATCTTGATGAACTGCGTTGTTGTTGTAAACTACTTGAGGAGACCAAGTGCTCCATTTTTGGCTATTTCAGCGGTGCTGCTCTAAAAGCAAAATGCCCCTTTGCCTTTCACTGATACAGCACAACCCTTGCTGCGGCCGTAATTCTCTGTGATTCAGACCTTCCCCCCCTTCTTCCTTTGCTTTTTACACAAGATGTTTTCAAATACGTAGTGTCTTCTCAGAGCAACAGTTCCTCCTTTCCTTGCAACCTTAAATGCTGGGCATATGCTCAGATAGCGAGGAATTCCTACTGCACCGGCTGAAACCCAAGTCTGACCTGTAAGCAGCGCGGCAGCGTTGGCCTTTCCGTCTTTGACACCACACTGCTCTGCCTTAAAAAGGGTAACAAGACCTTGCAAGATGGCCGAGAGGACTGCTGCACCGTTACTGCTAACGAAAGGGCAGCGTGCTTGACTGACGCCAAAGTCCCGGTGTGTTGTGGAGGCTAGTTCAAAGGAGGGAGATAACTGAACTAGAACAGGGCTGGCTGCCTCGCACGGCTCCCCTGTGCCATTCTTTGCATTCTGAATCCTGCACTGCCCCCGGTATCGCTCCGGTTTGTCAGAGGTGCGTAGCTTGTGACGTTTCTCCTGAAAACACGTCTCCTCTGTGCTGTTTGGTGTAACAGCGCAGACCAGGCCTTTCCCAGCTTGGCGAGAAAAGCACACAGATGAGTCGGTTGTGTCCATGCCGCAAAGCTCCAGCTGTTCCCGAGGCTTTGGGCGTGTAGAACTGGCAGCACACCTTGAACAAGGTTCCCCTCCCACCCCCGAAATGGGGCATGTGGCCCTTAGCCTGTGGGGCTGCCCGAGGGATGCGCGGGGCCCCGGGCTTTTAACCAGCTGGAGCTGGCTGCCGGGCTGCGGGATCGAGCTCGTCCAGGAACCCCGAGTCCCGGCTCAGTATGTCCTAGAACACAGTCCTCAGGAGGCGGCTTCCCGCAGACTGGGATGCCTTTCGCAGCCGCGCTCGGGCTGTGCGGGTTTAGTTTCGGCAAACCGTGTCATCGCACTTGCTGCACGATCGCATGTTCTGAAATGAATCCCAAATAATCTGACAGTCGAGCACACCTAAAAATTCAAAGCTTATTTTTCTCTATAAACTCTTCTATTTATGCTTGTGTTTTGAAAAATGTAGTGCTGAAATTATATTTAAATGTTTCACTGATTACTCGGGGGTTTTGAATGGACAAGGTCTGCTGGAGTAACTACAGCCAATGCATTGGTGAAGTACGGAGTGCTGGATGTGAAAATACTTCATATTGTAGCAAAATCTTAAAGCTGTCTACTTCATGCCATGGGCAGTCCATGAACACTGTGAACGACAGTGCAGAGACGCCATGAGAGAACGGTGTGCATTCCCAAGCATGAAAGCTTCCCTCAAACTTCTAAAAGCACAGAAAGGCCAGACTTCATCCGCTGCGTCTGTACTTTCTGCAAAGTAACTTGAGCAAAATATTCCTTATTTTGGGGCTTGTTTTATTAATGGGAGGAGAATGACAAGGGTTACAGTGACCAGTTACAAATAAGCTGATTCATGTTGTTCATCTAGGCCAGTATTAGTAATTACTGGCGATCTTTAGTCAAGACACACTGTAAGTAGATTGCGAGGAGGGGTGGAAGTTGGTTGATTGGGGTGGGGTTGAAGGAAGTTCCCGGAGTCCAAGCATGTGAACTCATGCAAGTGGTTTCCTTCTTCCCTTCTTTCAGTTTGAACAGGAGAACCAGAGACTTGTCGGTGAAATGAATAATCTCTTCGATGAAGTCAGGTACAGTCTTCTGTTACTTGTCAGACTGCTGCCCGTGCCAGCCCCGAAGCCCGGACAACTCCCACACGGAGCCGCTCTGCTGCAGGGTGCCCGGCAGCGAGAGCCGTGGGGTGGGGGGAGGAGGGACGAGCTGGCAGTGCCCAGCAAACAAACTGTGTGAGTTCACCCGTTGCGCTGTCCCACAGCATCAAGAATGGTTTGGGGTGACACACAAACTATCCAAAATACTCCTGGCTACGTTTGGAAGGTCTATGTTCTGTCTCACTTACTCAGGTTTTACAAGATGAAGTTTTCTGTTAGTATGGTGCATCCCCCGCGTACGCAGCGAGCAGCAGGGCGGCTGCAGTCAGCCGCTGGCCCCAGGCAGAGGTGCCCTTCGCTCTCCGCCCGCTGTGCAGAAAACCCAAGCGGCCACCTCAGGCTAGAGCTTCGGTGTGGAGTTATTAGTGGCAGGCAAGGTGAATTCCCCAGGACAGCAGCACCGAAGGGCAGGTCACCAGGCACTCTGCGGGACCCACCCGGGTTCTGTCAGCTGAAGGCAGGGAGCTGGGTGAAGCCCTGGCAGTGACCGCTGCCAGCTGAGAACTGCCAGGGGCGCCTTCCCCCTCCACCCAGGGCTGGTCATCTTCCTCCCACGGGGGTCAGCGCACTGACCCCGGCGGTGGCGGCTGCGGACCGGACGGCTACCAAAACAGCCGTGCCTTTGAATAGCTGACCGGCTGGGAGAGCCTGCATCTGCAGGAGGGAGAAGTGTTTGCAGTAGTTTCTAATGGAGTATTTCTGTTCTTCTCCAAGGCAAATTGAAGGAAAAGTGGTGGAAATCTCCAGGTTACAAGAGATATTCACTGAAAAAGTCTTACAACAGGTTAGTGTAATTTAATACTACAGCTGCAAATACAGCTTGAAGATTTTCTTGGGGGTATTTTGGTCTTGGTTACAGGATGTAAACAGAAGATGAATGAATCTTTGAGGTAAATGTGGAGGAAAAGATTTTTGTTTGTCAAATGCAAAATCAAGGTATTTATGGTCGTTACTTGTCAGTGTGTACTGGGAATGGAAAATGCAGCGTATGTGTCCGTGATCCTCTGCCTCACAACCAGCATCCTGTTGAATGTGTTACTTAACAGCATCTTTTCTGGGAATGGTGGCATCTCTTCTGCAAGAGCTGGCGTAACTTAGGTTAGATTCCATCCTTCATAAATAGGAGACTACTTCTTGGGGCTCTCCATTCAGGCTCATAAAATCACAGGTAGTGAAAGGACAATTTAATCACCTCTATACCTTTGCATTGTGAAATTAAGATATAAATAATACCAGACTTGATTTTGAGTTCCGCTTGTTCCCCTTGGAGGTGTTTTTTTCTCTAATATTCATCACTCTTTCTCAATTTCATTTTTTTAATAGGAAACAGATATTGACAATATCCATCAATTAGTTGTGGGTGCAACAGAGAATATCAAAGAAGGCAACGAAGACATAAGAGAGGTAACGTCTCCACACTGTGTTCTCAACTCCCTTGTTTCCCGTAACTCTCTCTTTTGCCCAGGTGTTGCTGACCCAGCCCACCACGTGCTGGGGTGGCAGGACGTGATTTTGAAGTTAGCGGAGGTTCTCAGGAGTTCGCGTTGCCTGGCTTGCCAACATGATGTGAATAACTGTACAAGTCTGCAGAAATCTACTTGGCCTCACCTGTTTTTGTAAATGTGAAGGTGACCTGGGAAGCATTTAAGCACCCATGCAGTTTGTTTAAAAAAAGAAAGGGGGGGGGGCTGAGAAATTGCAGACTACAAATAAAAGACAGTGTTGAAACTGGAGTTAAATTCTGAGCGTTGGCAGCAGAGTGTCTTTACCACGCTGAATGCATCTCACGTGCTCCTAATCAACAAATCTATCCCATTGTCTGATTAGAATGAAGCAGTGTTTTCTCTCAGGAACTGAGATTCAGTAAAACAGAGTTCCTAAATTAGACTACCAAGTAAATGGCTCAGGTTTTCTGTTGGTTTTTTTTCCCTCCCTCCTGGAAGCACACAGACTAGGTAACACAAGGATGAGTTGGCCACTGCTTGGCTCTCCTGAGCAGCACATCAAACAGCATGAAGTTATTTTTGCTTCATTTTTTGCATTTGTAGGTAGAACTAAGTTTGCTAAACCACACTGAGAAACAGTAGGGAAAGGTGATGAATCCAGAACTTCATCACTCGCATTGTCTGTGTCACATAGAATCTATTCCATGGGTATAAAAACAGGTCCCCTGCTATGTGCCATCTCAGTCTGGGGAAGGAGAATCCACAAACAATCCTTGCTGTACGTGCTCTGAGACTGAAAGATGTGGCTGACGGTGCTGAATCAGCCCCAGAAACAACTGTCAGGTTCTGGTTCTGGTTGGTTTTTTTAGTCGAAGAAAGATGTTTATTAGAATGATGAAGGCCTAATTATTGCTAATCACACGGTTTCACTTTTCAAACTGAAACTTAACCTTTAAGCACGTACATTTTGATGTGATTCTCAGTGGGTTTGAGCATATTGCCAGTATTTTTTCTGTAGGTTTGGTTTCTTTTTAAAGACCAATTCTGAGATGTTGAGAGAAACTTCAGTGTGATAAATGAGAAGAGGTACAGCCAACCTGACTTTTGTTCACCTGGAACTGAGGTCTCTCTTGTGGGAGGGACAAGTGAAGGCCCCAACAGCCACTGGGGGAACGCTACTGTGTGTTTACTGGTGATGGTAATGGAGGTAACCTTTCCCTCACAGGCCATCAAAAACAACGCCGGATTTAGAGTATGGATCCTCTTCTTCCTTGTGATGTGTTCGTTTTCCTTGCTTTTCCTGGACTGGTATGATAATTAATTAAAAATATAATATTGCCTACATGCTTTGGTTGCAGAGCTTTTGACTTTTTTTTTCACTGGAGCAGGGTCTATGGCGTACCTGGGTATCTTACACATTTTTTCCATCCTGCTATGATGGAAACATAAGCGTGTGTATGCATCCATTAGTGCAGAGGGACTGACAACATTCATTTTAACTCCCTTTATCGAGCATAAAACCACACTCGATCCTGCAGAGAACATAGAAACCTTTGAAAGAGCCGTTATGAAAGCTGCAAGCTGGAGCAGAGCTAACAGAAGGAAAAAACCCGATAATGGTTTTATCAGTCACCCCCACACCTGTGATGTTTCCAGTCCAGCTCCCAGTGTGCAGACCAGATCAAGAGAAAACTTCCTGTGCAAAAGCATCTACACTGTCTCAGGCTTTTATTTAATCATACCACTTCAGTACATAGTGAGCATTTTGCACATGTATGACCTCTACTTCTAATCCTTTGAAACGAGTACTCGAGTCAGATCAGGTTGATATAAGAGTAGTAATAATAATGATAAGAAGTCAACTAAAGAGGCTTACTTCTAGGTGAAAAGAGAGAATACAACACAAACAGATTGTGCAGTGAAACATGTTCTGGGATGTTGGAACAAAGCCAAAGGATAGACAATATTAAAGCCAAAAATCTTCAAAAGTACTAAAAGTGGAAGCAATTTGTTAATGAAAAGAAACCCCTCAGTCTCCCACCTGGCCGTAGGATATCAATAAACTCCCTCCTGTGAAACCAGAGGAAAACATGGGTTTAACTTCAGTAAGCAACTGTTTCTCCTAGATCTTAAAGCTTAGTATTTTTTAATGTTTATTGTTAGGAGAGAGAGAGAGAAATAAGTTGTTTCTCATCAGTATTTACTTGTGCATCGAGTTTTTATTATCCTAAATTTACGGGAGGAATAGAAATGATTCACAATCCATCTAGGACTGTCTTGGGGAACGGATCTTTGTCCTGTAAAATCTAACTGCCCTCTGTAAGTATGTTGGTATGAAACGTGTGTTTTGCTCTCTCTCCTCTGAAATGTGTATTTCTGTACATTATCTGCAACAAGCAGCAGCGTCCTTACTCTTTGCAGAGTGAAAATGTCAAAAGTTACGTGTGAGCGGGTTACAGCCAATAAAGCACACGCCTGGTAGAAAACGCAAACATGGTACGTTTTGAGTAGCTGAACATACGCTTGAAATTTTTAAATGCAAAGAAAAATTTGGCACATAATTTATTGCTTTTTATGCATTCCACATACCACACTGACTTAATAAAAAGCCTTTTACAGATATTACTGTGTAATGCACATTTTGTATCAAACCCAGAGAATTAAGTAATAACAGTTATTTTTACTGTGGTGTTGATAAAGCAATTCTACTGGAGAAAAAATGAAAGTAGAGCTGTGACCATGTTTGTTCTACTACAGATCTTGAGAAACAGCCCCTACTGCTGTTTTCCCTTCATTTTGTATAGTCTCTACCAATAGAAAACCCAACTTTTGACATGTCCACTACACCTCATCCCATTCAAACTACATCAACAAAAGGTGACCTGCTTGCCCACCTGCTTCCCACACTTATTTTGTCTGTTAAATTAACAAGATGTCTTTTTGCAATGTATATTTAAGATTTATAATAAAAATGAAAACATGGCTTCACACAAAGACCAGATAAGTTTGTAATTACAATGGAACTTTAACGTGCATCCACGCCACCATGATGTTCTTCTATGCCTTCGCCCCTCCTGCGCCACACAGGAACAGCCCTACTCCTGGCTCCGCTTCACATGTGTTACCCAGCGTGCTGCTGGGCCACTTGTGATGCTCGGTGTGTTTTAAAAAGTATCCAGCTGCAAACCATACATAAAGTGAAAGCTCTTTAAGTAAGAAAAAAGGGGAAATGTTAATGTAATAAAAGAGAAAATTTAGACATATTACTCCCTCAGTTGTATCCAACAAATTACATAGTGGACTACATCTACTGTGAACAGGCTTTCTGCCTCGTAAGTATGATCAAAAGATGCCATTTCCCATTAGAACATCCCAAGCTGTGTAGTTTTTACACTATCCTCAACATCCACCACTAAAACTGTCTGTGTTTTTCCACAATACCTAGTTTGTGTTTCAGTGCACATCCTTACCAAGATGCTAAAGCCACAGTGGAAATGCAGTTAAATCCTGTTGACAGCAATAATAAAACATTGAGCATGCCTTGTTGCAGAGAACTCCATTATCACTTACAAATAAACAGTAAAGAAAATGTAAGAAAAATGCTACCTGACAGTTTCTTTCTCCATACAAGTCATTACATCATGCCCCTGACATCAATGCTGACTATCATTCTTGCTTGAGCCAAAACTAAATATTAAATGCAGCTTTCAGCTAAACAAGAGATCACTCGAGTTATGGCTGGGGTGTTTCAGTTTGCAAAATGACAAAGGATATAAAAAAATTAATTAATAAATAAAGAAGCGGTTCAGACAACAGAACACATGATTTATCTAAGGTCCAAGCCCTGAAAATCCAGTGAAGAAATCTGTCAGTATCCAATAAACTGCAAGAACATACCTAACGCTGGAGTTTTTTAACATTGAAAATGGTGTCAGAGCTCTAAAGCAATGCTGATATGCACCTTGGTTTATGCCCATGAATGTTCTGCAGCAAGTTTTTGTTTGGTTTCAGTTTTGTTTTGTTTTTTTTTCTTTTTGCAAAGCAGTATCAGCAAACAGAAGCAATTGCACCATAAACATGAGTAACCTCTAAATTATCCATAATTATATTTAATGAAAAGTTCCTTAAAGTCCCTTAGTTACCTTCAAATGACATAGTGTTAATAATTAGCTTATCGTACTAAGCTGATTTCTCAGCGGCTTCAGTCTCCTGTTCAGACAGTTTCTCTTCCGACAGTACCGTCATCCACGGGGACACTGAGCGCGTGATGGTTTGTTTGGCCAGATTGTAGTGGTTTATGACTGTGTAAAATTTCCCTCGAGCACTGGAGTCTTGTTCGGAGTAGTAGTTTTCCAACCCAGCTGGAATGCATTGATTATTCTGAAAAGAAAAATCCATCACTTAGATTACGGATACGGCCCCACACACCCCAAAAGTAGGTTAGGGGTTGGTTTTTTTTTCCTTTTAGTCTAAGCCAGCATTCACTTTCTGCAAGTCAAGCTGTAACATACAGCAATTAACAACAGCGTTGTCCTCCCGTGCTCAAAATGTTCTTCCCTGCAACCCTTGAACTATTCCTGCATTTGTCAGGAAGACCAATCTGGGTTTATATGCCAGAATAATTAACCTACAAGAAACACACTTGCGTAAAATTGTTTTTAAAAGTACCCAGTCTCCCCTTCCAGCCATATTTGGCTGCTTTTTCCTCCCCACTTCGTTCCAGCTATTTGACCCAGCATTACAGCTGTCTGCATTCTGCCCTCAGATCAGCTTCAGGCGCTTTAATACGGTGATTTCGGTCCCTCAGGCTGCAAACAATGCGGATGTTCTGGTGCCAAGGTAGGAGCAGTTTTATAGCCCAGTAAATAAGACACACAGGGAAAACACTGGGTGGCCAAGCTTGTGTGCAAGTGTGCACACATACAAAGTACTTTGCTCTTGATTGTCAGAAAGATGTAGCCACCAGCAGGCTTTTACAAAGCTATCTTTAGCTACGGGACTACGTTCTTTAAAGAAACTGCTCAACGCTCAGAGCTTCTGAAAGTGAAACACCCGATTTAGAGAGTTAAGTACAAAGTAGGATCCAAACTTAAATCTTAAAACCCAAAGTGAAGGTGCACGTGGAGTGCATCAGCAAGCGGGTATCCAGCAACCGGCCGGTGTCGGTGCAGTAAAAGTCTGCGAAGCAGCGAGATGCACTGAAGGGAAACAGGATTTAGCCGTATCCTGTCACCCCCCGGGTTTTGCTCCAGGTCGCAGGTCTCTCTGCAGGTCCTTGGCCGTATCTGCCAGCCCAGGCAGCACTGTCTGACACCACGGTGCTGGGGCAGTCATCTGGGCAACCAAATCGACCCTCTAAAACAGAAGCTATGAGTAGCTGGAGCTTGAGGAAAAATAAGTTTTATTATTTCTACTCTGTTTTAAAAAGAAAGAGCCTGTTCCATCTTCTGGTGCTGGGAACAGGAAGACTAAAATGTGTAGTACTACAGCTCCGCAACTCTGAACTGCTGCTGATCTCACACAACTTGACAAACTGAACTTAATAGTGGAAAATTCTGAGCGCAAAAATGCCGTGGGTTTTAGGACTACATCCTATTTTTAATGTGTCCACATTTACTTTCGGGTTGACTCTTATCCAAAAAAACAACCCCAAAAAACCAAATAAGCACCAGTGGCAAGAGTTCCAAATGGTTTACATCATAAAGCACAAAATGCCTGCGGGAAAGGCCTAGCAGACAGCCTTGGCTTAGCAGAAATTTTGCATCTTAAAAACGTTAAGACTGAAAAAAGCATCAAAATATACGAAAGAAAAAAAGCAAGATGTGCCAAAACTAGGGCCCACACGTAGTTTTACGAACCTGCCTGCCCCCAATGAATGCGTCCTCGTGGCAGGCTGGACTGCTGAGAGGGGACCTGCTGTCAGAGGACTGGCGGCCCTCCCACAGAGCCAGCACCTCACCGGCTCTAACCCGCGCGGGATGGAAGCCTTGATGTGTGCCAGACTCACTCAGAGTTACCACATCCACCCAGTTTGTTACTGTGTGTTACGGCAGCAGCCAGGGCAAATGTTCCCTTCACAGTTTTGTTTGCAGTAGCTACAAAGCAGAGAGGATTTAGCCCCGGCCAAGCAGGCACTTGTGCCTGTTCAGCACTGCTGGAGGCAACAGAGGTTTCCCTGTGGTCACAGTCACCATATACGCCAGCTGCAAGACTCGTACCTCGATTTAAAACAAAAAAACCCCAGGATAACTCTGTAATAGAGCTATTTGAGATGCACATTCATCACCCATGCCATCTTCTGGAAGTATTATCCATGCTTTATCTGGGATAACTGACACTACTTCTGAGGTGATAAAATGACTAAGAAGTACGCAGACACAGGCATCTTTGTAGGGATTATTCCACCCCGGCACGGGATGTAGTCACAACTCTAAATATTTAAAATAGGGGGAGGAACACAATCCATTGATCTAATGAAATCTGCCAAGGAAATTCAAGCAAATGTCATTATTAGTGCTGAAGGCAAGCCAAGAGTACTGCCAGTCTAAAAAAAAATGCCACAGAACTTTGTGTTGCTTTTAGAAGCAATTTGCTTTGTAACAGGCAAAATGACTCAGTAACGTTATTTTCTGTAGTCACAAACATGCACATCTGAGAGAAGAGCCTATAGAAACACACAGCAGAGTTTCCATCCTGACTGCATTTCTGCTCCCAGGATTTCAGGCTTCTAGAGAAGACAGGAAAACCTTCCCCTTTTACTCACTGCTCCTTGCGCACTGCCCAAGGACAGTCCCTCTGCATCACTCCTGATCCAGACGAGCCGTGCAGCGCTTGGCAGTGACCAAGCAACAGGAACTGGTGGCAATTCTTATACTGCCACTCACCCAAGACCTTGAGCTTACACAGAACATTTCTCTCCATCCTTTTTCTTTCTTTCCATGGTTCCCAGATGAGAGAAGTAATAAGGATGGCCAGGAGGAGAAACCGGGATGCTCCAGAGTGAGTTGCCAGTCTCTTGTTACTTTCACAACCCTTCTATCTGAGAAATCAGTTATGGGTTAAGGCTGTTGATACCAGAGAAAACCCTGCTTGCCAGTCTGTATCTGGCTGTATTAAGATGACTCCTTTTGTTCTTTTAACAGGGAGACCCCGGTGGTGTTCACTTCTAAATAGTATCTTCTGTCACATTAACTTTGCTGGGTCAGTAATTCTAAACTTAATGGATGATGGTGTTGTCTTTAACGCGTTGAAATTACTTTGCTGTACTGTCCATGAGTCTGACAGAATGCAGGTGCCTTGGCAACAAAAGCTGAAGGGCAGTGGATGCGGCATGGAGCATACTGAAGCCCTGGAGAAATTCCTCCAGCATGTAAGTACACTCAGGGCTTTGAGGAAAAATCCAGTGAGTCTCACCAACAGCCAGTCAGGGGTGCTTCAGAGGAGTGATCTACACAACAGCAGCACTAGGGCTGCGTCAGAAGGCTTGAGCAAGCACAAAATTGAGGCTCAAGCAGTTTAAGACTGCTATACAAAAGAAGATGAGCACCTTTTTAAGGCACCTTCAAACCCTGGATGCACAGGTCATGAAAGACTGAAAACACTGAAACCTTTGGAACTGCTCCATGTACGAGAACATCGAGGCAGAGAGGAGCGAGTCTGACTCAGAGCTGCAGTAGCTCAGCCTTCCTGCCGACCCCCGCGGTACCAGGCTTCCTAAGGCAGGGGACACCTTTGCCCTTAACTGGGAAGTCGCATCAGCATCCAAAGCCTGGGGACATCCAGGCCAGAGAATGTTGTTGAGTCCACCTGAAGCACAAAGCCAGTGCACAGAGACATCGGTCACAAGGTGATGGACTTCTTCAGCTCTCTTAGGACGTCTGTGCCAAGCTATGCCATGATGTATTATGGACTCTCCCGAAAAAAGATGCAAAGGCAACACACAAGTTCATGCCAACACTGCTAGTTTCAGGCCTCATGTCACTTGCTAACATGTTTATCCTCTAAAACCCTTAAGAGTTACGTGACCAAAATGCTGTGTCCCCTGGCATTACACCGTCAAGCAGCCAGGAAACAACAGCCAGGAAACACAACACTGGGAGAGAGTAGTAGTGCTGCACCCTATAAACCAAGTACGAGCCATGGGACGTTCTGCCCATCCTCCGTTCCAAACACTGGGCCCCAAGGAGAGGAAGCCAACCAGATTCTGCTCACAGCGCAATTGAAATACAGCTAAGGAACTGATCTCCCCTTAAATGTTTGTGACTCTGGGAAGAAAAGACAAAAGCAGCCAGAAGGCTGCAGCTCAAAGGAAGGGACAACACGGTGTGAAAGGAAGCAGAAGCAGCGGACTGTTACGAGACTTAGGGCAGGAGCACGTAACTGGCCATTCCTGTCATGTCAGAATCACATCAAGACAGGCTCTGCAGGAACCTACAGTCCATGTTCCAAATTGCTCAAAGCCAGGAGAAATCTTGAGAACAAAAGGCTATTGTCCCATGAGACAGGAGCACAGAGGGGTTTCAGTGCTTGTCTGAGACAACACAAAAACCCAACAGCAGAAGCAAAAGCTGGATCTCCTGCGTTACTGTGCCAACCACAGTATCTTTTGCCCTTGAATCAAGGGAGAACAGTTAACGAAAACTGAATACTTGGAGCTAAGTTAATCCAGCAAGGCACCACTGATAATAACTTTGGACTAGATTCATGAAAGATATTTATGTGACTGAAGAGACAGAATCAAAAGTCATGAACAGGACTGTCGAGGAGTTCTGAGGCAGCCATTTCTTCTTAAATCCTTTTGGAGATCATTGATTCTTTACATGACTAAATATTGTTAAAAAATTAGGAGGAGGAGTGCCATCACTGCTACTTCTTATCTAATTACAGCCAAGTTCAACCCTGCTGAATTTACAACTGAGAGAAATCAATGTTACCTTTCTGACTTTCAGCCCAGGTCATAGCTGGGAGCCAGCACTACCATCCTGCACCGATGAAGTGAGCCCCAGCTTCCCTTTCCGTTAGCACCAGTACGTTTTCTAATAAATGTGTTTTCCCTTTTCTGGCATCACTTTTGGCCTGTGGCAGTAGGGCTCGGAGGTCACTGTTCTAGAACAAGAAGTTCTTTCTACAAAAATAACCGTAAGGTAACTCTGCTACTCTTAATGAGAACATCCCTCTACTGTTTGACACATATTCCAGAGTCTTTTTTTTTTCTCCAGGTTTTATCACTCTCTTCTCTCCAAGACACATGAATTTGGAGAATACGCAACATTAAACCATATAACTCAATAAATGAGGGCTTTGTCCAGACAACTGCAGATGAAGTAGGTTTGAAGGATGCTGGTGTAGGGACGTTTGCTGTATTTTCAATGTTTAAAGCATTAGCAAAATAACATTATGGAAATTGTGCAATAGTACAACCTCAATTATAAATGAAACAGAAAGAAACATAGCAGGAAGCACACTAACCTGGGAAACAAACATGAATTTCTATGCAATACAGCATGATTTCATCAACGTTATGCAGAAAACAACAGAAATAATTTTACAGACTCTCCTGTTTTTCTAGAGTGCATACACAATTTACCTTGAAAACAAATCCTTCTGGACAGGTATGGTCATACTTGTAAACCTTGTAGACTACCAGAAATACAACACATGTTAAGAATGCAAGGGCAAAGAGGACCAGCACAGTTACCTGTAAAGAAAAATAAAACACGCTTATGTTAGTAAGGCACGGCTTATTACATTGCTGTGTGTTACTGTAGGCAGCAGCAGCCAGCTACGAATGCACTTTACAGTAAGATCAAGCAAAGCTGCTTAATTATTGAGGGCGAACAGGGAAGCAGCTTCTGCCTGCCCCTTCTCAGTGAAGAAAGCAGATCGTCTGGTCAGTGGCCCAACGCCTCTGTACTGCAAGGCTTTTTTGGTTGCATTCTGTTCAGCGCACACATGAGACCAGACGGACACATCGAGGCAGCTTGGGTCTGATGCTTTTTCGGTATTTGGATGATGTGTCTAGTTTATGTCACCCCATAATCATGTTTGTTTGCCCTGTGCCTGTCCAAGAGTGGACTCAGGTGAGAGTAAGTTAGCACAGGTGTCATCCAGATGACTCTAGGTGACTCTAGCAGGGCACGAAGAAAGTAATGCCAGCCCTCTCTCGTTAGGGTAAGAGTTTGTTGTGCCTGCTGTGAAGGTATGGATAATGACATCAGCAGTCTGCATGCTTGGTTGCTCAATGCTCCCTGACTTAAAGGTTTAAACAGTACTTCTCCATCACACAGAGGCGGTACAGGAGTAGTTCACTGCCAGATCCATAAGGGAATACACCATGTTCAACACAGGGCTAGCCTGGAGGAGTTCTGTTGCACCCCTCTCCACAGAGAAGCCATTACAGACCGCATTATGTGGCACTGACTTTTCAGCATGTACCTCTCTGGTCCTGAACTTGGGCTGGAGGAAAATCCTCAAGTTGAATCTGAAATGTGTGTCAGTATCAAGCTAACCTTTCCCAGGAATAAACTCTGAGCAGCTGGAGACCGGCAGCCTTTGAGGTGAGACAGGAGACAGAACTACCTCTACAATTACCTCACCCACTGCCAAGAGAAAGCACAAGGTCGTGGTCTCGCAGTTAACACTGCAAAGCTCCCTAATTCAGACCTGTTTCTGTGGAAGGTGTGAGCTGAGCAAATAGTGTTACCTGGGAGAGCGTCCCAGGTGTGTGTCTGTAGATTCTAAAGCTTCTACTGATAGACAAACAAACAGCTCAAGGAGATTACACACTGAGAGTGGGTAAGCCTGGTTTTTTTCAATTGGCAAGTTAGAAAGAAGCCAGCATGTGCTACAGCATAAGAAATGGTAATTAACAGAAAGAAACAAGATCATGGGATTAATTAGTTAAAACAAAGTATAATACGATCTAAATTTTATAGGAAGACAAGTAAGCCAGCTATATACACCTCGTAAAAGAAGAATTTAGGCACATCAGTGTCAATTAAGCAAACAAAAATAATCCAGCATTTAAGAAAGCAACCGAAAAATTCTAGCTTTGCCTCTTGGTAAAAAAACCCCACCACAGATTCCCTTTATATAAACCCCAAAACTAACAGGATCTGCAACACTGCAAACTGCATACGGCAGTGGGACTCCACACTGAAGGACTTGAGATGAACTTCAGGGACTTCTCACGCTGGGAAAGAGAACTTCACCATGGGCAGACAACAGAGTATGCTAAATTTCGTGGCTGAAAACAAGGTTGAGAAGTACCAATTGCTGCTGAAGCCAAGGCTTGGGTAAGAAATTTTTGATAGAAAATAAGCACAAAAAGGAGGACCGGAGGAGAGGCAGGGAGAACTGCAGATCAGAAAGTAATTTAGCAGAAGAAACGTAGATATTAATGTAACAATGCCAATCAAAATGAGACACGGAGCAAAGGACCTTTCTGGTTAATAGCGACATCTTCAGTTTCTCAGAACATTCACTGGATTACAAAAAAAAAAAAAATAAAAATCACATTCTTAATCACCCTCTGAAAACTTCACACTGACACCAATTTTCAAATCCAATTAGTCTTTCCCCAAGTTTATTACTCGTTTGCATACATAAAGGTTAACATGGATAGATCAGTCTGTCTTGCCAACCTTGTATTTTCTGCTCACATGTCCCATCTCTCAGTATGTCCTGCAAGAATCCAAGAGATAAGGCACACTTTCCTTTCTGGCCAGGTTTAGTAACGAACAACATACATCCCTCTGGCTCCCCATCCTGGCCCAGCCATGCCCGAGCTCAGCCCTCCTCATATGTTTTTAATCAGGCCTCTCCCTTTTTCCTTCTGCATATGTTTGGGGCCCCTTCCTGTGCTTCCTCAGCTATTCCACCTACACACATGTACAAGGTCCTTCACCCTCTGGTGCGGCCCAAACTTCACATCCTGTCTTCCAGTGTTTTCCCCTCCCCACAACTATAACAAGTCTTATTCTCTGTTCTCACCCCAAAATTCTCCTTGCATTCCAGCCTCCAGAAAACCTCTCTCCCCTAAGCCTGCAGTTCCCCCTTGGGGCTCCTTGCCCCACCTTCCTAATGCCTTGCTGGTACCTCCAAGTCCCACACGCTGCCAAGGAGCCCTAGCCATGCCTGGGTCCGCAGCCCTGTCTGCCTGTGGGGCCTTCTTCCCCTGCGGAGCTCCACCTGCTGCTGGGCAGCATGGGGAGAAACCAGAAAGGAGGGAGCACTCCTCACCCAGCCCAGCAGCTCTACAACACACACCTGGCCTGGTCCAACTTGCTGGTTTTGGGTCATTCACTTCCCACTGACTCAGAAGTGTATGTTACACTGTTCCTTTTGCTCTGACAGTCACTGCTATTTCCCTTGAAGAAAGGGACAAGAACTAGAAAGAGGGGATAGAAAAGAAAATCCACATGGGATTATTGCTGAGGCTTCCCATGCCCTACAAGATACACTCCACACAGCCTTCGAGAGAGGCCGCTCTCTCTAGGAGCACAGCCCTGGGACATGGGACACACACCAAGCGGAACAACTCATACGGTATGGATGGATTCAGTTCACATTTGTCTCCTCCACAGACATGAGTAAAGAGTTTTAAATGCTTTGAAAAAATATTCTCAAATTTCAAAACATTTTAACCATATTCCCTGGCCATCCTACTAGCAGGGAATAGTAGAATTATAACATTATTCCCGGCTCGTAACCATTCTGACATACAGATTACATGGAACAGGAACATACTGTAAAGCTAACGAGCTATTTTGTAGTTGAGACTAAATATTAGACAATCGAAAAAGATTTGTTGTATTTCCACAGTTGCTGTAGGATCACTCTCTCCAAGGCTCTGAAACTGTTTTTGGAAAATAATCACGTTTTTTTCAAGAGGTCAGAAGCCTGGTGTTGTGTGGATTGTTGGAGCCTGGCAAGTTGCAGAGCCACTGCCTCAGGGCTGATTTGCTTAGACATGGAGCATCTATCTGTTTCATCAACTTACATGGAGCTGTGAGTTCTCACTGCTCATACAAGTCGGGTCCAGCATGGTTCTTCTATTGCCACACAGTAAGCCACTGGGAAGAGCTCTCAGGGCCCCTGGTTCATAGTTCTAATGGAATCTTTCTCTGTCACTTACTGTATTTCCTAATGTTATTAATTTTGGTATTAAGATGTAAATTTTTACTCTCATTATCTCCGATAATTTGCAATCACACTCCATTTGCAAATCCCTAATCAAGTAAGCTCTTGTCTCCTTCCTATTAGAAAAGCTCCCTTCTCTCACTGTCCTTCAGGATATGCATAACTTCTATTAAAGGACAGTCGCACATGGAAATGACACAGATGGATCCATCCATCACTGGATTCCACGATGATCGCAATCACCTGTTAATCCCATCCACTTCTCCCCTATAAGCTGAAAATCCTTCTCTTCCTTCTAACAGCCGTTTTCCTTCACACTCACAGTAACCCACCACTGATGGTCCACAACAGTCAGATGCCCAGGTTCACTTCTGAACCTGAGGCCCTCAGCCTCTCCCCCAGCAGTAATACAGCATGACCTCTCTGCCTCACCTTCTGAGCCCTCTCCTCCCAGATGCCTTGCAGAAATAAAAGCATGGAAAAGGGAAGGTGACAAGCTGCAATTTAGACCACACACGCAACCAAAGCTGTCATTTTATTGCTTTCTTCCACAGTAACTTTGCACACTCACTATAAACTTCCCACCAGGGCACCAGCAACACTTGCCCTCTTCTTCTGTTCAAGGTAGGAGAGGATGCAATGCATGGGCAAGCACCACTCCCTCTCTTCTGGAAGGAAATCTTGAATCTCTTTCTGGTAGCCAACCAGCTGAGTGCAGGACCCCACACAGTGGGAGGAGAAGTCTTTTGAATTACTATGATCAGCCACTGCCATGTACATCCTGCAGAACCCAAAGGTGACTGTCACACAGCACGAGTGGTGGCCTTTTGAAGTACTTTTTATAAAATAACAACAAGATAGCACAAACAACTGTTTCTTTTAACTAGAAACTCAAAGAGTGGTTTTGTTTTCATCTTGAGAGTGTCCTTTAAAGTTGGTTTTAAGGGGATCTGGCAGCAAAACTAAGTGAACAGAAAAGATGACAAGATATTATGTATGTGGCAGATTTTTGAATAGATTGCAAGTGAAGAGCAGAAGGACAATGTCTAGCCAGAAGCCATTAGAGTAATCAAAATGAAAGATGACTAATGAACTAAGTGTACCCACAGCAAAAACCCCTGTCTTCAGACTCTGTAAGCATTTAGCCCAACGAATAGAACTCACCCGATCTGACAACTACACTAACACGTAAACAGCTCGTGATAAGGCCTCATCATCAGGATCTGCTACGTCTCCCCAGTCAGTCCATCCTACTTTGCCACAGCTGCAAAACACGGTAAGCTGTATTTTCTCTGCCTGGCTACTGAAGTCTCCTCCTCCCTCACTTTGCTAACATTTATTGTGCTCCCTTTTTAATCAAGTCAGAATATTACAGCAAAATTAATCAACTGCACCAACTGAGCCTGCTTCTCTTCACATCCCTTCCCGGCTCCTGTCCCTTTCTGAACAAACTACAAGCCACGTTCCAAGGCATGCACAAGTCTGCCCCTTTTGCTCGTCTCACCTCTATCTCCTTCCACTTTGCCTGTGTCCCACTGTGCCACTGAAGACTGGGTGCTGTCCGTTTTTCCTCTGGCTTCACCTCTACCTTTCTCGTCATACTTCCTCCTCTGGCCTGAAATTCTTTCATTAACCCACTCTTACTGTGTTGCTTTGCACCTCCTTCCTTCATGCTTTTCCTTCTGCCATGCACCTTTCAGTATTCAAACCCACCTAGGAGCATTCCTGTTATTACGAGAAGTGGAACTAAAGTGGAACTAACAAGACATGCAGTAATTTTCACTGCTCAATCACTGCCACTTGGCCACATCTCATCTCTGCTCTACATCTATGCATTATCTATTTCAATTGCAGCCTCTTGGGAACACAACTTTCATTTCTGATTTGTCTGTGAAGTGCTAGGCACAGACCTGGTGCTAGCACCAAACAAAAAGAGTGAAGACATACACTTACAGAGCACCTTTCATATGAAGTGATTTACAACCAATTTATGCTTTGCCCACCAGTGAAATGCAAAGTCCTCTGGGATGAAATACAGCAACTCTGTACAACCATTTAGGACAGGAAATTAAGAATATTGCTATCCAATTTAAACTGCAAGAGAATTTTAGGCAGGCAGACTGTAATTACAATAGATTGTGTCTGGCTACATCCCACAGACTAAAATTCGTAAAACATCACATCGACTTCCCTGCAAATGGCTGTGACCTCCATTTCACCTCTCTCCACTAAAACCCTGCATCTCCAGCTGCACAATGCCCTCTACCAGCCCGCTAGAGAACACTGAAATCAGCTCTCCACTCCCCCTAACAGTCCTACTTTGCCGAAATTATATTCTTCTTTGCCATTACCTGGGCCTGCCCCTAAAAGCTGACGTGAAACAACGCACTTAAGGATTAAGAAACATTCAGTGGCAACATGAAAGAAGAAAAGGAATATTCACATCTATTCATGCAACATTTGACTCGTATTCATTTACAGAGCACTTCAAATTATACAAAACAACTTGGTACAATTTCCTATAGTGGCTATGGGAATATACATACAGATACAAGATGACGGGTGACTCAAAGAGACAATGAGGTGCCTCGGTTCAGAAGAGTATTTCTAACATCATGTCATGTTTAGCTATTATGACTGGTATCTGTCTATTAAACTCAACTTCTTCACCAGAACATTCCCATCAAACCTTTGTGCTCAAACAGGATGATATAGTTCGGGGATAAACAAAAAAGGGCAGGAGAAATCAAAAGACTGTCCTTCTCAGAGATGACAAAGAGGAAGAGAGAACTGGCTTGGATGCTTACCTAGAGATGACTGGGAGTCGCCACAAGAAAGGCAGATAGGTTAATGAAGGACAGTAATGAAAAGAAGCTATGGACCCCAGTGCTTATTAACAGCGACAGTGCAAGACAACAGAATGAACCTGCAAGGAGTTGATTAATGAAACCTGAGGGAGATACGGTTAGACAAAAACAGGTTAACAAGGCAGTGGCCTTAAGAGTCTAGCACTGTGCCTTAACACAGCCAGCCACTGTCCCTCCCATCATCTTACATCACATGGCACTATACATTAGTTTCTTAACTACAGAGATCTGAGGAAGCAGTTCAAGAAACCCTTTGGCCCTGAGATAAGAACCTTGTTACCTTCCCATACAAATCCAGAAGGTATTACTGAGGCCAGGAGAAAGGCTGGAAAGGGTTACAACAGAAGAGGAAAGGCTATGCAGGTGTTCTACACATCTGGAGAGACCCAAAACATCTTTTGTGCTACCAGTATCACTAGTTCTGCTCCAAGAAAAGGATTCCTAACGGATACAATGGCAGAAGACACCTGACTTAGAGCAGGGGAGCTGCTGTTAGGCATCCACTTTACTTAAATCTTCCAGGTCTGACTGCAAAAAAAATTCCTTTTAGCCAAAAATTTATCAGGAGGATTGTCAATGTCACACCAGAGAATTATCAAAAATTTTTGAAAATGGAAAAATGACAGTTGCCATGCAGTGCCTTTACTTACATCAACTGTTTTAAAATAGCAGTTACATTGAAAGAAGAATCTGTTTTTCTTGCTTGAAGTAATAACGGAAAAATTCAAAGCCTGCCAAATGCTTATACTCTCAAGCAACTTTAATTCTGTGAGTAGTTATACTGAAGAAAACAGAACTACTCATGGCAGTAAGTACCTGCCACTCTTTCAGCACTCAGTGACAGACACAGAATATGCTTAAGGAAGTGATATCCTGTACAGGAATCAGCAGACATCTCATGCACCTAACAGACTGCTTAAGTGGGAGCAAAGAGCTACTCAACACACAGAGTAATCACACAGGAACAAAGAATGAAGTATTTTCCTTGTCTCTGATTATTTTTGCAGCAATAATGATCGTTGGTATTACTATGAACAGGTAAAAAAGTCTTCAGGCAGAAACATGTTTTAAAGGATGTCCCTTTAAGACAGATCAAAAATGCAATTAAATATCTATGTTGCATACATTGCTTCAGTCTTAAAACGATCAGGTAAAACTGAGGGAACAGATTTTGAAAGCAAATCTTGATTCCTCTTCCATAACCTCATGCAGACATTTCAACAACTGCTTGCTACTTGATAGTAGGTGGCTTGCACCATATGGTCGTACCACAGAAATAAGCTTGAGGCTTTGGCTCTGCAGTTAGATGATCTATGTAGAGATATCAAGGATAAAGTCTGAAAAATTGAATTGCCTTTGAATAGAATGGTTGAAGGCATACCACAGCTTGCGTTTATTTAAGGGCTTGAAATTTATTGGGAAACCTTTTTGCTTTCAAAATCCTTCCAAATATTCTTTATTCAAGTTGCTGCAAAACAGGAAAAAAATCTCATGCTTTGATAAAACATTTTTCTTAAATTGGTGTGTTGGTCTACAGCTGCCAATTGTAGCTCAATTCATTGGGTGCCAGAACAGACATCCCACTATAAAATTCAACCAGTTTGCAAAAACACTGCTCTGTCAATGGGGGAGGCAAAGGTTTGGCCTTGGGTAACTGATGCCATCACTGTTTTTCCTGCTATAGCTTCCTGCTATGTCCTGATTCACAATACTCCTTTGAAATTACATTTCCAGCCCTGTTGTGCTATTCTGTACAGTGGACAATTTACAGGAGAGAAAAATCTGCCTTGTTCAGAGCTGCTTTGCCCAGAGAACCTGTGGAGGCCCCTTCCCTGGCAGTGTTCAAGGCCAGGTTGGATGGGCTTTGGGCAGCCTGGTCTAGTGGAGGGTGTCCCTGCCCATGGCAGGGGGGGTGGAACTAGATGATTCTTGTGGTCCCTTCCAACCAAAACCATTCTGATTCTATGATATGAAGCCCACATTAGCCTACACCACTCAAAGAAAAAAAGCAAGACTTTTATTTCTCAATGAAAAATAATCTTCAGTAAAAAAAAAATAAATCACGTCCTCTCTTGGTGTGGTTAGTGCCATAAAACTGAATTAAGACAACAGGGTTCTCAGAATCAGGAAGTCTTCACGTTCTTCTGACAGATTCTAATTTGAATTCAGCATGTGGCTTCATACAGGAAAATTATACTTGCAGTTTTCTTTGTAAACATTCTCAGCTCTGTTGTAATAACTGTGGTAATGTGGATTGAATGCAGAAAATACGATATATCATTTCTTCTTCACCAAATGATCTACATGACACATGCACATGCTGGAGTTGCTTCATTTGTTATAATGTATAATTTCTCAAGGAGAACAGCTTTAGATGATCTGCACTGCTGAATTCCCCAAAATGCAATCTGCTTTGTCCTTATTTAAGAAGTACATCTTAGAATACAGATGTGAATTATTTCTAAATATGACTGACAGACTTTTTTTATTTTTAGCACAACATTTGGGCTGTGTCTTGTGGCAAGCTTATGCATCGGTGATGTACAATATTAAAGTCATTAAAATGGCATCTGAAGCTTTTTTCATGAACACAAACCAAAGTCAATATCCCACCAGTTAAATAATGCATTTCATAATTATAGCAAATATTTAATTTTCAAACAAATATCCTTTTGCTCTCTCAGAATCAACAGCAGCAGTTAACATGATGGCTCACAATTAATAAAGACCCAGGAGAAAACCTCACACAATCAGTACTTTTCATCTACATATTTATGAAATTTCATCAATTATTCATGTAATATTTACTACTGGGAGTGGTGAATGTGACAATCATCCCTGCTGGAGAACCAGTCCATTCCCTTTAAAATGTTGCAAGCAGCATAATTCAATTCTAAAACTGTTATACAGAGATTAAGGGACATTTTTAAGACCTGAATGTTCTGCATGAAACTATTGTTTTCAATTAACTGAACCACAATTTTCCTAATTGATCAACCCCCGCACTCTTCTTTAGAAGCCTAGACTTACAGCCAGTGTGAATCACCCTGCAATTCCCAAGAGATACCGTATCTTACTGAAACCTCTCTCTGATGCAGTAGTTACCTAGCAGCAAAACCTAGCAACCCTGTAGTATGAGATTAATCCCAGATTGATCATCATAAAGTAATATCTAGAAGATATTTAAGTATGCCATACAAAGGTATATAAAAATGCAATACAAAAATGGCTTCTAACTGCTCAGCTGTACAAATTAGGAAGACTACCTGACAGCATGACAAGCTAGCTATTTGTTGTTCAGTGTGGTCTCATTTGCTCAGCTCTCCCAACAAAGACAGAAAGAACCCAGATCTACAAAGGGATGTGCAAAACATTTAGATGCGACTAAGATATTAAAACACCTCCCTTATCTACAATTTAATGTTCAAGCGATGAAATCCACTAGCTGTAGGGACTAAGGGATAAGTGCAGAAGTCCTCAAGTATAGGTTCTCCTCAGCTGCCTGGAACCAAAGTCCTAGCAGGGTACTCAAACTAAACACTACCTCCCCTTTCTCTTTTACAATGTAGTAGAGCATTTTCAGATCACTTTAGTGCGATCAGGACACACACAAAGGGCAGCCAGATGTAAGTCCTCCTTGTTCTGAGCTGCCCATCTGCTTCTTACCCAACAATACAGTGTGCACAACCCTCACCTGAGAGGAAGGGGGTTACTCTCAAGGACTGGTACTACGGTGCCAGGAGGGGAAAGAGAGAATGTTAGTCTGAACGTAGCATTTTCCCTGAGGGATGGGATGTCCTTGCTCCAAATCAGGGAACAGAAAAACTGGAACTAGGTTTCTTATCTCCTTAGTACATCGCTGCCAGACCCTACAACATCTCTTATTAGCTGTCTGGGGTGGTTCCCCACACAGCTTACTGGGAACCTACATCCTTCACTGTATGGCCGAAGACTCCACCGGATAGTCTGCACTTAGAACATCTGTCCTGGCAACACTCTGCAAAGTTACTTTACAAGTGCAGCCTGAAGCATCTAACCCCTCCTCAAGCCTTCACCTTCTTTGTTTAGGGCGCTCTGATGCCAGAGAGCTGTATGTACACTTCTGAAGGCAGGCTTGGGCCTGGACAGCTTTTAGAACCACTGGTCAGGCACAACAGAACTACAATCTTTGGGTGTGCCCTCAAACTTCTATCATGCAAACAGAGGTTAGAAGTGTACAATATAAAAAGAATCTACATCTTTACTGAAACTCTATTTTTGCCTCATGTTTTCCAAATGGATTTGTACTTGTGCACTGAACAGTGTGGTTACCTACTGTTTAAAAATGCTACACATCAGGTTTTCCAAATGGATTTGTACTTGTGCACTGAACAGTGTGGTTACCTACTGTTTAAAAATGCTTTGGCATTCTTGGGTAAGATGCCAAAAGAACAGCACTGAAAAGCTGTAGTGTTCCTTTGTTAAGAGACTAGGTAGGAAAGCATGAGCTGAAGTGCCAACCTTCCGGCTTGGCTTTACCTACACAGAGCAGGAAAACCTACCCTCCAGTGAGAAGGGGGAAAGGTAATTCAGTCCTTGCACCAGCTAAACTCTCAGCTTTCCTCTGGGACTACTGAAGGGAGTAATAGGGATGCGGACACTAAAGAGTAAATCTGAGTCAGATTCTTGCTGAACTGCCATCTGCCAGTAGCAGTCATCACCAAGCTGTAAGACACAATTGGACCAGGGAAACTGATAGCAAAGAGCTCTGGTATACACGCCTGAGCTGCCAAGTCATACATTTACCTATTAAAAAGTACATAATGGACTATGACAGTGCTTTTAAGAGAATGGTTTGGCCACAGTGGAGAACAAATACTGTTGTGGTTCTTGTCCTTCAATGCTAATAGAAGCTTTAACCATGCCATGCCATGCGAGCTACCTGCGTGCAGCCCACTTATATACCCTGCCTAGCCACGTTCTGAAACCTACACGCTGACACAAGTGCCTTCTGAATTCATCTGCCAGGGAGGGATTACAAACAATAATGCTGCAAGATTTGCTTTTGCTTCTAATTGCTAAATACTGAACTATTATAACATTTATTTTTCTCATATCCAGCTATACCCACAACAGCCACTCTGTTCGTTATAGCCAGTTTTGACTATGATCAGCAATTGATTTTACACATTTCTGTGAGCACAACTGAGTCATTAGCATGTTCAAGATAGCGCTGCTTACCTTAAATCTTTCTGAAACTCCTTCAGTGATGCTGATTGTGAATTCCGCTATTTTAGGAGTACGGAACTTTCCCTTCTTGCGATCAGGTTCATATTCTGTTTTCGTTTTGACCACAACCTTTAAAAAAAACAAAAAATAACCAAAAAGCTGTCAGTTGAAACTATAGCCACATGAATCTTACTTATTCACTAACTCTTTTACCTGTTTACAAGCACACATAACATTTTCCGCCCC
>VWZZ01000321.1:425975-464949 GCA_013399095.1 Psophia crepitans
CCGGCCCCGGTACCTCGGTCGGGGAAACTGCGCTAAATACGGCGGCGGCGAAGGGCCCCCAGCCTCGCCTTCCCCGCCGGCGGGGCGGGCCGGGAGGGGGTTTATCCCCGGTCGGTTAGCTTCGCCCTTAGCGCGTCTCCTTTTTTCCCTCCAGCCGCTCCTGCAGGGAAGGGACGAGCGTGCTTGTCAGGACGGTGGGACCGAGTTTCCTCTCTGCAAAGGGAGGGAAAACCGCGAATATTGGAACCGGCGCTCGCGTCGCTCCGAGGTAAATGCGGATTGCAGAGCTTTGCAGCCCGAGCGAGAGAGGACATCTTATGATCTCATCTGTCTTGGGGCGGGGGGGGGGGCAGTGGTCGGTATTCACCGTGCTGCCCCTGTAACCCCGGGCCAGCAGTACGCTCGCCCTGCGGTCCCGCGGGTGCGTTGTTCGCCGCGTGTGGAGGGAACGGCGGTGCAGGCGGTGCAACAAGTGACTGGATGGCAGGCGGCTCTTGGGAGGGCAGGGCAGGGGCAGGGGCGGGTGCTCAGCCTGGCGCCTCGGCGTTGTGCTTGGGAACCAGCCAGCCTCACAGGCGGCAGCACGAGCTGCCGCTCTTCTGCCGTCGGTGCTTTGAGGGAGCACAAATCACAGGCAACATATTGTAAAGTATTAAAAATTAGATGGTAGAACTGGAAAGTGACTGCAGTTCTTATTTCAAATTTTCTTGTTCTCAGAATCACTGCGTTAGTTTATCCTGCCCTTCAGACAAGATTTTTCTTGGTGCCACAAGGGGCAGGGACTGAAGGTTTGCCTGTGCTCGGGATGCAGCCGCCAGGCCAGGGAAATATTTAACAGCGCTGATGCAAATGGGAACTGCAGGTAAAAGTCAAACCACGCTGATCGCAGCTCCTCTTACCTAGGAACTGACGGCGTTACAGGCGTCTTTCCTGCTTTACATTTGAAAGCAGCAGAGACTGGACATCGGTGGCTGAATTTGGGCTAAATCTGAAGTGGGCAAGGTTGTAGTGTGTGTGGATAAACAGCAGCGAGCCTTTCCACTTATGAGCCAGAATTTCACATCTTTAGTGGGCATTTAGGCATTTCTATAGCTAGCATAGCAAAACCAAGGGGTTGGTTTGGGTTTTTTTTCCCAAATCTCAGAAAAAAAACCAACCTCTTGTATCTGACTTATTTTTAATCTAAGAGTTTTATTCTGTCTGAAAATCACATTAGCCATCTACATCCTTACTTGGTTTTTGTGCAAGTTCTTCAGTGGGTGTTCGGAGTGCAGATGAAACCTGCGTTCAGTCACAGTCACTGGAGGAAATCCTGCTGGCTTCACTGGAGTCATGATTTCACTCACTTCACACAGGAGAATCTCAGTGAATCTGGTGCAGAGTTAATGGAAAAAAAAAAAGCGTGATCAAGCCTGTTTAACAGCCTACTGCTGTAAAAATAAATCTCAATCTCACAGTTTAAAATGATAATACGATTTTTTTTTTTACTGTTGGTCTCTTAAAGAAAGCTGCTGCAGTTCTTGTCAGCTCTTTTCCTTTTTTCTCTTTGGCAGAGATGATTTTTTTTTTTCTCTTCTTTCTTTCACAGAGGGCATAGAACAATGGATTTTCCTTCACTGGCTTTGGGGTCTTTTGGTCATAAACATCATTGATAATGCTAATATCATCAGCACAGTTCTGGGAAGTATGACTTAATTAGTTAAACTGCTGGCTGAACCTTTGCAGCAGCCAAATATGTTGGAAGATGAGAATGATCAGTGGGCTAATACTTAATTTTTAAAAACATTCTCAGTGGAATAGCTTACTTCAAGTATTGAACAGAATACTCCCAAACCAACACAAAACATTTTCAAGGTAGAAATTGATTGTTCTGCCTCTCGATTACGACGAAGCAGTTCTGATCTTTTTGTTGTTGATCATACCAAATACAGGAGGACTGAAATAGTGAATTACTTCCGATCATTATAAGGGCAGCAGCATTTCTATACCTCTCGATGCCTTATTTCTGCAGTCTCACATCTTGAGAGCATCTTGACCCCTGTGTCTGGTAGTTATAGCTGGCATTCAGTCACTAGCTCTCAGTACATACTGGTTTCTTAGGTGGTTTGTTCCTGTTGTCCAATCCAAAATACATTCCTTCTCTCCTTTTCTGAGGTCAGTTGCCTGTAATGCAAGAGGCCCAGATTCCCTTCCTGGCTGTGGCATAAAGCACATGTCTCTGACTATGGATCATCTTGTCTATCTCGTTTACTTCTCCCATCAGTGTTCTGTTCTGAGTAAATAAAGTGTAAAATAAGCTTGTCTTACTTGAGTAACGTTTCATAAATCATACTTGGATGTGTTAAGGAGAAAAAAAAATTATTCATTTTATATAGAAAATTGGACCTGTAAGTGGAAATGGAGGGATTTCTCAAAAAACCAAGAAGCACTTTATTTATTCAATTTTGGCAGTACCCTTGTCAAGTGTTCTTGAAGAGAACAGATGAATAACCCATGGATGGATGAATGTAATCCATTCATTTGTGCGTGAAGCCAAAGTCATTCAGAATCCAAATGACATCAAAAGTTCAAGTGACGATCAGAAGTACAGTTGACAGTGTACTACAGGGAGCCAGAATAACACGGCAAATGGTTTAACAAATTGACTGACTAGGTCCTTTCATCTCCAGCTCCTGTGGTTTTATATTTGAGCCCTTCTGGTGCCTGAAGATGGCCAAAAGCAATGGGCAATTGTGTATTAAGTGTGTGCCTGAGCAAGTATCAGTATCGGATTAAGATGAATGGATGTAAATTCCCCAGTTGACTGGCGAGGCATTTTTTTCGGTTATTTGAGCATATTCATGGGGTACTCTGTTTCAGTGTTTCTTGTAGAGAACAGGAGAATTTTGGATAGCGTATCTACAGTGTAATTCTTCTCTTTGGCACTGTGCATTTCTTTAATGGTAATCTGCCTTTTATGAATTTATGCAAACTAGGCGTAGCCTTATTCAATTTTCTAGTTTTACAGAAAAAAAGCATTTTTGTTAAGCAACTAGATACTACACTGTTGCCACTCGGTACTACTACAAATACTTGGCTTACTGTTTTTCATTTTAAGCATTTTAAGTGCATCCATATACTGTGATATAACAGAAAAAAGATACCTGTTTGTGTGTGCCTGTGCATATACCTACACACACACAAGTACCTGTGACTAATAAGTGTCTGTATATGCCAGGTATGTGAAATGAGCAGCTAAGAGGATTTAGTTTCTGATATTGAATAACCAACTATAGTTTGCTACTGGTGGTTTTAGAAGAAAGAATGAGGTAACTTACTAAGAAAACTGGCATGCTTCCTAGTCAGAAGTTGCTACCTTAAGGATGCAAAAACGTATATATACACACATAAAGAATATTTGAAAAGAAATGTGTCTTCAAAACTAACACCGCTCTTTCCTCCAGGGCTCCTGCTGTGGGTCATTTTGCTATGGTTGTTCAGGGGGTTGTAAATTTTGGGAAAGGACTGTCCTCCTCTGTACCTTCTGTAGAGTAACTCAAGTTCCAGGTGCTTAACAAATAACGCACATCCTTGCTGAGGCACTTAAGTGTCATGGCCAGCTATCTTTATCTAATGTTAGTGATCTCTGAGGAAACACGATAGCTCCTCCTGGGTTTTGACTGGTAGTAGGCAACAGAAAAAGCAGCCAACGCACAGAATTGATGAGCTAGTGGCTAGTCTCATTAAGTCAGATTGTACCCTGATTTACTTACTTTGAAGCCTCAATGGTCTCAGTGAGGTTAGAATTCACTGTGTGTACCATCAGCCTAACTATGAAAGCAGAAAATTTGCACCACCATCAAGCAGATGTAGTTCTTCCTAATGAACTAACTAATGGAGAAGAAAAATAGGAAGTAATGCCAAGCTTGTGTCTGCTGGCACTTGATCAGGGAAATGATACAGAAGTCTTCCTTAAATAACAGTAGGCCTGTGTCTCACAAAAGCTGGAGAAAGCTCGATTGCATGGGACAGCCTGCGTTTTGACCTAAACCGAGGACACATGCCAAGTCCTCATTTTGTAACAGAAGTAGGAAGAATAAAGTCACACGCTCTCTATGTATGGAAATGAAGGAAATACTGTAAACTGGTAAGTGCCATAGGGCTGGACTTCTGATTCATCACAGGCAAAAGCTCTGGAAAATACAGGTATTTTTCCTGCAAAAATAAATTTCCTAAAAATGAGGACAAAAATTGTGACCATTAACCTATTATTTGTGATTTGATGATGCTTTGTTCAAGTTGGCCACATCTCTCTTTCTTTGTGGGTTGTAGTTTATTGACACAATCAACTGAAATGGCTCTTCTGGAGCCATTACAATTTGTTGTGTTAGTGCAGCTGAAAACACTTCACCGTACCATGTGTCACGCTTTGTCAAGTTAACAGTTGATGTTTCCAAATCAGGATTAGGAACAGTGCTGATGCAGTGCAATGCAGCAATTGCTTGTGCAACATAAGCATTCATGAAAAGGGACAAACTCTGCTGAAGTAAAGAAGCGCTACCTATTGTTATTCGTCAGGTGTCCCGGCAGTTTATTTACCCTCAAGCAGCAAGTGGTCCATCCCTGCGGTATCTGAGGTTACTTACAAACACCAAAGGAAGAATAACATCCTCATCATGAACCCCTAGTCTGTTTAAACAAGCCAGTAATCTTCAGAAATTAAACTCGTAGCACTAGGGAAACAGATTAAGTGATGTATCATAGGAGGTGCAAGAAACGCACGGCAAAGTCGGACAGGTAGAGCCAGCTGCATGGCTGCTAGCACATGGTACAACCAGGGGTTCACCTCACCAGATAGAGCTGAGGATTACACAGCCCCTTTAGGCCCTCTCTCTGCCCAGTGAATTCACACCGGGACAGCAATGAAGCTAAAACTGAACTGCCTCTTTAGGATTTTATTCTCTGGTTTGTATAGCTGATAGGCTTCTGTGTGAACAGCTCCGGAACTGTGACATTTTATGCTGAAATGGATAAATGGATGGTGAACCTGTGCATGAACAAAAGCATCAACAGAAAACAGCAATATGAAAAAATGGTGATTTTCAGTTACTGCCAGATCTGTAAACTGCCAAATAGAAATAAAAGTATTTATTGATATTAAAGAATGCATGTCTCTTATTTCCAAAATCACTGAAAAGGAGGAGGATGAAGGCTTCCTTGACCGGGGAAAACTGAGAAATGCTCACTGGAAAGATGTGAAATTCTTTAAAACATCAAACAATTCTTCAAGCCTGGTTTCCTAATGTTAATCATCCTAGATTCATATGTAGACATCTAAGATTTTTCAGAAGGAAAATGAAGCTGGTGCAGGGTCTGGAGCACAAGTCTTAAGGGGAGCAACTGAGGGAACTGAGGTTGTTCAGCCTAGAGAAGAGGCTGAGGGGAGACCTGATCGCTCTCTACAGCTACCTGAGAGGAGGTTGTAGTGAGGAGGGTACTGGTCTCTTCTCCCAAGTAACAAGCGACAGGACAAGAGGGAATGGCCTCAAGTTGCGCCAGGGGAGGTTTAGATTGGATATTAGGAAAAACTTCTTCACCAAAAGGGATCTCAATCATTGGAACAGGCTGCCCAGGGACCACGACAGTCACCATCCCTGGAGGTATTTAAAAGCCCTGTAGATGTGGTGCTTAGGGACATGGTTTAGTGGTGGCCTGGGCAGTGGTAGGTTAATGGTTGGACTTGGTGATCGTAAGTCATTTTCCAGCCTAAAAGATTCTATGAAAATAGAATTCCAACACATCGAAATAACACTGAGACAGAGGTAAGTTCTAAGCACTCAAATTCTCAAGCCCAGCATTTCTCAAGCGGTGAAGCAAACGCCAGTGATACACCCACATAAAATACAGCACAGGCAAGGCCAGGGCTGCTCTGCGAGTCAGTGCTTTGGGCTTACAGATGCAGCTGGAGGGAGGAACTGTTCTGCAAGGCGGAGTGCGTACCGTACCTCCTCACGCTGTCTGTGGACCTGCAGATTCACCTCTTGGTGAAGGTGAGGTGCCACACGCAGCAGGGGAGATGCTCTGGGTCTGGGGTACAAAGAAGAGGCAGTACTGGTGGATGAGTTGTTCTCCAGGCCTCTGCTAGTCCCAGCCAGCAGACCCCCACTTTGCTAAGCTGGGGCAGAAAGGTGGCGGTCCCGATGATGAGGAGGCAGAGCTCTGGCAGAGGGATTTGGGGAGACAGCAGCGATGGGCTGTACTTACAGGCAAGGAAGCACTGCTTTAGGGGTAAAGGGAGGTTGATCTTTTACTGATCTCTTCCCAGGTTAATCCTGCTTATGATTTAAACAGTCATTTAAATGGCTAAAGTTATCTGATTTAGGAAAGCAGAATAATGTTTTGGCTATTATACAAATGGATTTTAAACAGCATCTAAGTAACACAAGGTCACACAGATATCCAAATGATCCTCTATTAATTTAGAGTATTACATGAATTTAAACGATAAGATCAATTTCAACAGAAGATTGACTTAACCACCGAACCATTTATTTAAAACAGAAAGTGCATAAACAAACCTTTCACCAGGAATGCTAGGATATGATCCTAGACTTCTGTTTGGCCTTGAACCACTTCAAATTAATTGGTTTGGAGCCAAAGGAGGTGCATAATATAACATCACAATTTATATTTAGGAAAACTCATTAGAAATTAAAAAGTTACATAACTCCTCAGAGAAAGCGAAAGAAATATAGGACAAATTATACTCACACACTGCAGTTAAATTATTTTAACAGCAGGGTAGCTTTAAAAAAAACAGGACAAAATCCTACATAGCATGGGAAAAAAAAGCTTTTACATCTTATTGTAATTAGAATCTCATCAGGTTAATGGGGCAATTTTTCAAAAGCTGCCATTTAAGTTTTTGCACATGGCATTGATCTTGCTGTATGTCAGTTTGCAAACAGAACTTGTCCAGAGGAAAAAAAAATAATAAATCGAGCATTTTCTAATGTACACGTAAATTCAGACTGTATCTTTGTATCTATGTTTTTTCATTCAATTTGTACTTGTAAAATTCCAACAAGACTTCACTTTCATGTCAATGTCCACTGAGTGAAATTACCAAAAGCAGCAAGTGATTCTGGGGTATCGCAGTCTTTAGCAGGGAAACTGAAAGGCTTCCAGAAAACCAAAGGAAGGGAGCCAGCTAGTCAAGATCCACTCTTAATTTGAGCACTTAAAATCTGAGGCATGAGAAATTAATAATCACATTTGATAATTTAGGTCAGCACTTTAAAAAGCTGTTCGATATTTAAATATGTGATGAGAAGAAACACTGAAACAAATGGAAAGGGATGCAGCATTACGGGGAAGGTTTTCCAGAACAACGAAATGACGGAGAAGCCTAAATCTGTAGGGATTTCATTTATTGACTGTGGCAGTTTTCTTCCATGTTGTTTTGTGGCTCCTAAATAATGCTGCTTATTTACACAGATACATACACGTCGAAAGACAAAGAGAGGGGGATGTACAGAACACCTGCTCGCTCCAGATGACTAACAAGTGAAAAATGAGAGCGAGCCTGCAAAGCAAGTCATGAATGAGCCAGCTACCTTTCCTGAGAGAGTGAATTATTCCTTTTAGGAAGTAATGAATTACTAGAATTAGGTGCCTAGGCTGTAGCAATCTCCACTGTAAGCATTTTTTTTTTTTAATAAAGCTTTAAATATGGTACACAGAAAACCAGAGACCTACAAATAGATCTTATTAAACAGCAAGGTACCGCGCTTACTAGTATATTCATATTTTTCAGGGTGGGTGGAGCAAGGAAATGAATAGAATAGAATAGAATAGAATAGAATAGAATAGAATAGAATAGAAAGGACTAATAGAAGGGACCTCCAGCAATCAGCTAGTCCAACAGCCAGACCACTTCAGGGCTGACCAAAAGTTACAGCGTGTTAAGGGCACTGTCCAAGTGTTTCTTAAACAGTGACAGGCTTGGGGCATCGACCAGCTCTCTAGGAAGCCTGTTCCAATGCTTGACCAACCTCTTGGTAAAGAAATGCTTCCTAAAGGCCAGTCTGAACCTTCCCTGGTGCAGCTTTGGGCCATTCACATGTGAAACAGAATAACTCAATGAATTAAGTAAAAGCCAATATCAGAAGGGTACTCTGGACTTAATAATGTATTGCTATTAACATATAATGTTTTTAGTTTTATATCCTGGATGGAAGGGGCTTTACGCGCACACGTCTTGCCTGTTACTGTAAGATCCGTAAAAGTGAAACCTCGTTCACAGCTTATGTGCACTGCATATCGCAGTCATTTGTAAGATTAGAGCTTTATCACGGCTTTAAAACAGCAGAGTTTTTCCTATCCTGCTAACCCATTTTGCATTGCTTTAAACTGACAATCCATGCAAGAGAAGATGCTTTGAAAAATGGTGACAAAAAGATAAAGCAAGCAATATCAGCTGTAACTTCAAAGAACTAGTATTAACCCTGCAGGATCTGGTAGCCACAGGAATAATTCCTGCTCTGCTAGCTGAAAAAAATGAAATCCAAGACCAGCTACATCCAGACAGGACAGATGTTGACTCGCACAGGATTAATGGTACTTCACAGCAAGAGATCTAAGAACTTAAAAAACCCTGCGTGTATTCTGTAAAATATCCAGCACTATTTTTGAATTACTTATGTTACTTTAGGAAACTGCAACTGAGGGCATTAAGCACCCTGGATGCTAAGGAATCTAAACCCAGTACTTACGAATTTTAAATCAATCAAATCTCTAAATGCTGTGCACATTAAAAAAAAATAAATTAGTCAAAATGAAAATGCAATGAAAAATAGAAAATGAAAATGACAAGCGAGGAACAATTCCAGAAAGATAGGGTTCCCACTGAGCACTAAAGTACAGCAGCTGAGGAAACTGCCAAACAAATTCAGGACTCTCCATAAATCGGGTTCCTGAATCAGTGTCGTCAGTCAGAACTGGCAGTAAAGCCATCAGTTGCCTTGTGGGAACAGAAGGGGAGCGAGAGCTCCTTGAATGCTCGGCTAGGGGCAGGCTGCGGAGACCAAATGTTAGATTCCTTTGCCTGAGGAGAATATGAACAAATGTACCAAGAGGATTCCAAAAATATTTTCCCATCTTCAAAGCACTGGACAAAGATGAGCTAACGAGTCCCTGCTCCATGTCCCGTTCCAGACAAAGCTGAATTCCAACAGAAAAGCTAATCAGGCCTGAGGCTTGAGAGACAGACAAGGACAATTTTTCAAGAGTGTTGGCATAGCCAAGCTAATTCACAGTAGTAGGTTAGTGACAATTTCAATCTCCAGGTTATAATCCCCGCAGAGAAGTCCAAAGTGGTGTACTGTAATACCTTCCCGACTGCCTAACTGCATTTTGCTCAGCTGAACTGGACCCAGCTAGCTCTTAACAAAAAAACGACTTGCAGGTAGTCATAAAATCATAAAGCAACAGTTCACCGGACACAGGGGGGAGCACATAGAATCATAGAATCCCTAAGGTTAGAAAGGATCTCCGAGATCATCAAGTCCAACCGCCAACCTAACACCACCATGCCTACTAAACCATGTCCTGGAGTGCCACGTCTACACATTTTTTGAACGTCTCCAGGGACGGTAATCTGTACTTGTTTTCTTCTATCTCCAATTATCGTACATAGATGCCGACTACTAGAAAGTCAAAAAGGAGTGCTGCATAAGGAAATATTCAGCAAAGACAAGGAAGTATCTATCACTTCTACTACAGGAGGACATCAGCCATTCCAGAGCTATCCTGTCTTTCTGCCAGTCCAGTCCTGCTCTGCAGCTACGGATATTACAAAACATTCTAGCAGTACCAGCAGCAGGGACTGGTTGCCTTCTCCCCACTGCAGGGGAATAACTTTTGATCCATACAAACATTTTTTCTTAAACTAGATCATACTGAGCTCCAGTAAGTCTAATATGTGCTTTTGGGAAAAAGCTGCGATCTTAATTTGTAGGGGCTTTAATTAACTTTCTTACTCAAGACATTTTTCTCGAAGATCAGCATATTAATTCATGGAATTTCAGAGAAAATTTAAACCTGCTCAAAACATGATTTTTGCTTTGGCTACAACTATGTCAGTTTGGGACATGATTTTTTAAAAAACCATTATCATCATGCTCACAGAACACTAGTGCAATGGCAGTTCCATTTGTATAAAGGCATCCCATCCTGATCAAGCTCATTCTTCCTCTCATTTGGGAAAAATTACATTTATGTCAAGCAGAAATAATGATATTGACTATAAATGGATAGCAAATATGGTTCACGTGTTCCTTCAGTAGTCTAACCAACCCAACATATGGTGTATACACAAACTCTGAAGAACACCAATGCCCAGCTCTGCTGCAGACTGAAGGCCAACTTTTAAAGACATTTTTACACATGGCTATAGGTACCTGTATATAGGTAGGCACAGGAGGGTGTCTCTTTGAGACACCAACGTGCTTTTACAAATTCAACAAAGAGCCTGAATGTCCTCAATATCCTCACCCGATGTACATAACTCATTGAGATTACTTAAAGAAAAATTAGCTACCAAGGCACTACTAGTACAAAATATTGAAAGTATTTTGAAAGTAATTGTTTTCTACAAAATAATTGATTGAAGTTGGTTTAGAATGTTTCTGGGGAATAGTATTTTAACAGTTCTCTGCTACCAAACTGCCTATTAGTAAAGCAATTGATAGTCTGTTCTCGTAGAGCTGAGTACTTTAAATACTTCTGATAAACCAAGTGTAGTACTTGTGGTTATCAGGTGCTGTGTACTCAGGAAACATAACAAGCAATAGGCTTTCAAAGAGTAACTAACACGTGAATAAACACATTTACATTTAGTTAAGATTCACTTGGAAAAATACTGCTGAACCGAGCTGAAGATGCTATAGCAGTGAAATGCCTGTTGGAGCAAGAGGAAGGTGCACCTCCTGCTCCAGCTCGGGCAGTCTGCTGCTTCTCTGGCAGTGCCACAGGCGGTTACAACATGGCAATGCCACTTGCAGTGATAACAGCCCTCGCCACCCATGGTAAAGCCATGAAATGTAGCTGAGCAGTAAAGTACTGAAAAAACCGTACCATTCCACTCGTAACACTTCATAGATACCTTTATTGCTGCCAGACCTGTAAGAAGGTTTAGGACTAATCGTAGTGTTTGATCTGCATCTGTTACTAACCTGTGCAGCCAAAATCACAAAGCCAAATATTGCAGCTCCATATAAAGACATCCTTGGACATATAAGGACAAAATGCATACTTACCACTTTAATATTAGATTTTAGGGTTTGTACATTTTTTTAGGGAGAATATTTGCTTACCCTTAAAGGAACCAATTTCACCTTCTTTTTTCTTGATTTTTGACCTATTTTCCTCCCACGTTGAGGAGGCTACAGCCAAGCAACTTCAATCTTGCAATTTCCAAATTCTTCAATTATTCTGAACACAGACAACGTCTCACTGTTTATGCTTTGCCTGGTTTCTCTGATGCCTACCATTTCTGTAGGATAGGGAATACACGCAGCTGTGCAGGACTTTCAGATCCTTGCCAGAAGTAGAAGCCAAGACATTTGTTCTGCAGGGAGAATTAGAGGGGAAAAACTTCTGAAGTTAGTAGGTGAGTTGGCAGGTGGGCACCATACCATCGAAGAGTGGCAAATGGTTACCAGTAAGTTCAAAATAGTGTTAAAACAACTTAGTGTGCTGAGCATACTTTCAGGTTAAGCGAAAGAAGTAACTAAGGGTGTCTTTAGAAAATAGTATGAGGAAACAACGAGAGGTCCCCAGAGCCTGCAGACCCCTGCCATGGGGTCAGAGCATTTCCCAGGGGACCGCTGCATGAGCTGACTGCGTAACAATCTGCAGCAGGAGGAACGGTTTGAAGTATGAAGGTAGGAGCACACGTTCACAAAGCACAGGGTGATAAAGCACACTGTAAAACTGATTATATACCATATATATCTCCAACATCCAGAAGACTGAGGCACAGACATATTCTGTGACTGGCAGCGCGGTCATCTCCAGCCCTGTTCGGAAGGGTATGCCCAGGGTGAAAAATTATTTCATTAAAGCTTGTTAAAGATGTAGACGGCAAAGCAGTCACCACGCTATCACTTCCTAGCGCAGAGGTACGGGGTATCACTCCTGGCACAACCGCAGCCCAGGCCCTGGCCGGGCGGGGAGCAGGCCTGCAGCAAGCGGCGGCGCAGCGGCCGCGGCCCCGCTGTATCTCGGGCCTCCAGTGCCCCCCGCTGGACAGCCGGGTGTGCGGGGTGCCCGGGGGCCGGCCTGCAGGCGACACTGCGTCACCGAGACGCCTGGCCTGCTGGGGTTGCAAAACTGAATCGCTCAACCTAAATTCACGGAGGAATGAGGGAGGGAGAACGAACCTGCTGCGCGATACAGACCACACACTCGAAAGTCGTGTGGGCAGGTCCTGAAGCATCATGAACGTGACTTACAAATACCGGCTACAGCTCCTTTGAAATGCTTTTTGTCGCCTCATTTCTGAGCACTGGCAGTGTGTCAGGCTTTTCTGGCGGTACCAAGGGCTAACCCAGTTCAGTGGTAGGTTTTACCTAATCACATCCGCAGAGGGAAGAACTCCGGAGACCAGCAAGCGGCACAAATCTTATCATTAAGCTGCTGAATGGTGGCGATATTAGTGGTGGTTCACAAAGCCTCCTTGTTAAAAACAAACCGTTCAGAAGCGGTAACTCCCTGCGGATGCCACTGCAGCCAGGTCACCAGCAAAGCCAATGATACAGGCAGGACAGAGCGCTCCGGATGGTCACCCAGACTGTGGCCCACAGATCAGGGCGCCCCTTCTCAGAAGTACGTGACACAGTATCGTTTTATGTCCTAGACTCTGATTATTATTTAGTATTTTGTCACACTAGGGTTCTTCTAAGCACTTAAAAAATACAAAGGGATGTGACATCAAAGCAACAAGAAAGAAAAACAGAAGTTCCAGATGCGAACACAAAGTGTGTTGCTTGTAATATGTTTGTGTAACACTTGCATTAGGACTTCAGTCCTTTAGGGTTATCGCTTCTAAGCTTTGGAAAAATCAAAGCTAACTTGGTCCTAGGTATTTAAAAGCCACGTTTGATTTGGAAATAGAAAATTGTTTCCAGCTGGGCACGATCAGGATTCTCATTTTCCCCATGTGCCAATGTAATTGTTTGGATCTGGAGCTCAACAACTTGTATTCCTGACAAATATTCGAATTACCAGAAGAGTCACTTACTAGCCAGCGGGAGAAGAACAAAATACACTTTTCTGCCTTGTTTGTCTTGTTACTGGATGATTCCAAAGGCCTTCCAGGCACCTAGCAAAGATCCTTGGTGCCCTAAGGCCCCATCCTTCTGCCAAAGAAGAGATGAGAAAAGCAGAAAAGCTTTTAAGATCAAAACCTTTTTTGGTCAGTGGCCTTTTTCTGGTAGCTCTGAAACTCACGATTACAAGACAAATAGTTCACCAGGCTGCATGATTATGTTCTCCACTTCAGGCTGTAAAATAACTGCTCTGAAGCAAACATGGCGTAATCTAATCTACTTCACCGTCACAGCAGCTGAACTGAGCTTTGACAGTGATTTTCTTTTTGTGTGCTCAGTTCCTAAACTCAAGCTGAAGTTTGAGCTTGAGAGGGTGCAGGCTACAATGAGTGAAACCAAAGGCAACATCCGTATGAATCTTAATGAAGTGAAATTCTCGGGCTTCAGGCAACTTCAAGTCTTCTGCGAGTCAGACGGAAGATCTGCTTTACATGAGAACTTGATGTAACAGTATGATACTCTCACAAATACAAAAGGTTGTATTTTCCAGTACCTGATTCCCCTGTGACCCAGCTTTTAAAATCATGATTACGAAAGGTTTTGGGCAGCGCAGAGAGTGTATAGAAAAACAGTGCAAATTGTTTGCTTAACAGCATTTGCTTTTAGAGCACGTCCAGAAGTGTTAAAAATACGCTTCAGATGACAGGAGTGATTCATGACTAGACAGCTGCTGAGAGAGACATCACCAACGGGAGAGAGGGAGAGAGAGCTGACATGCAAATTACTTGGAGAAAAAGAAATTAAATACGTTTTCTTCTGAGCTTTAGAACTGCGGAATGATTTTAATGACTTTTGAATTGAAACGAAGTAGCTGTGTCTCCTGAAGCTGTCAGAACTTCAGCGCCGCTCAGAGCTGTTCCACAGGCTGCAGTCATTACCCAGCCGCTGTGATGACCGTCTGCCGTCACTTTCTGGGTAGGAAGAGGCAATACTCTTTTGTCCTTTTGCTGTTTTGCAGGATTAAGACTGACTGCTGAATTTCCTGCCAAGGCCTAACCCCATAAAGAATGCAGGTCTTACACAGGTGTCAACCTTTACACAAAATGGTTAATAAAGTTGGTTGGAATGAAGTCCCTGCTCAACAAGGGATACATTCCCCATTCGGGATCCACGGAACAAATTCAGGAAGCGACTGATTGAAACCCAAATCTGAACGTAACGACTAAGCCATTTAACACTTGAGTTTGAACTCTGATGTTCTAGTGATCTTTGGCATCTCCCATCCAAAAACATACAATAGGGCTCACCTCTGGTCTCTACCTACAGTCCCGCTGCTTTTCCCTGTCCCTTCAGCACAGAGCTGGTATCACAGCCTGTGGACACAGGACTTGATTTACGGTAACAGCGTACCTCTCAACAGCAATCTCCATTGATATTCTGCTTTGATATTGCTAATTTCATACACACTTACAGTGGTATGATGTTCCCTGGAAGCCCAAGCTTAAATTTTGGTGTTTGTCAAAACTAGTCAGTCTTAACGTTGGCCTTTTCCTGACTCCACATACACATGCCTCCTGGATTATTTAATGTTGGTTGTTCTGCATAGTTTTCCCCCGAAATACCATGCCTTACTTTGTGTGCATGGCAAATGAAAATGCAGAGGGCCTTTATTCTGAAGTGGAAGTAAAAGTAAAATCAACTAGAACTCTCTGTACCTAAATTTACAAATTTTCATCCACATCTAAAATAAGCATGTCATACATTCATATATTTGCATTGGAAAAGCTAAGCTGATTTTAGAAAACCAGTATGATTAAATCATAGGCAAATTTGTGTCGATCACCCCCTTTTTAGAAGGGGCTTTTTTAGCTTGCTTTGTTTCATCAGAATACAGATTATCTATTTGAAATACACAAACTGAATGGACTTCCCATTGAGGTTAGTGTATTCTAGCATTGTAATAAAGGTTATGAAAAGATGTCCGAGCACCAGCTGGCCTTCCTTTGATCCTCTCCATTCTTGTGAGGATACATTTTCACACTTAAGATGATTCCCTTCTACCTCAAAGGCTGAGAGCTGCTTTGGTCCTTACAAATATTAACTGCAATCACAATGACCTATCTTTCTGGTTCCAGTCATCTGTTTAATATAGAGTGGAAGGTCAGAACTACACTAAAAGGGCCTGAAAGGCTTTATTTCAGTATACTGTCCCCTGCAGAGCTTCACAAAAAGCTGGCAGACTTGTAGTTCATGCATGCACGCTCCTCAGCACTGCATTGTGCGGTTGTATTAATGGGCTTTTGTAACCTTCCAGGAAAAATTCCCTCACCGAGAGAACAAAACTGTTGTCAGATCTGAACACACATGTGAATATCAACTACCAAAAAAAAAATAATTATATTTAAACAGTAGGGGCACTGTCTTTAGAAAAAAGAATGTCTGAGTCACTAGCTTGTGTCTTCACTAGGCTGTGTTTTAAAGGTAATTTTTTTTATTTGCTAGGATGGAGATTTAATAACAGAGATGGAAACCAACTGTTTAGAGAAGGCAAATTCAATAATAGATGTCAGTAAGGATTAATGAATAAGGCTATGGACCAGAAAGCACAAGCTTGTGTGTACCAATACAAAGAAATCTATTTGCAGCACAGTGGAGCACAGGTCACCCTGAAGCCATTAGCATACTGAATTACAAAATAGCTGCATCTAAGGCCCTTCAGTTATTATTAGAACACGTTTCCCAAGCTATCCCGTCTTCCTCCTTCAAATCTGCCTACAAAGCTCACGTTCACTCGCTTTCCATTACGTCTGCTGTACAAGCAGGCCGTCGGCATTTCCTGCCAAGCATTTGTTTTACCTAGTGCTTCCCGAACAAGCATTTTAGCAAGAAAGCTAAATATCCCAATTCCCGGCACACATTCCAAAACGTGGAGATTTTTTGTAGAGTTTCACCACTACGTGGGACTCTGTTTACCTATATGCATCTATGTTTTTCCTCACTGAGCTTGAATATGTTAACCCCTGGTCTGGATTACGGGTAAGTGGCATGAAGCGAGCAGCAAGAATTCAATGCAGCTGTCCACGTATGAATGGCGCTACCCACAGCAGGGAAGACAATGAAAGGGAAGAAAAAAGTGGATTCCAGAAGCAAATGGCCTATGGCGCCAGTTCCACTTGCTTCACACTGATTTTGTCTTAAATTTGGCTTGCTCTTGTATATGCCACTTAGATGTTTTGGGAAGACTTCACGTGTAGCAATTACATCCCTATAAAATTATCAACAGGAGTTTAAGCCTGTTTGGGCTTGCTGCAGATGCCATGGAAACAAAGCGCAAGCGCTCGCTTCTAAAGCCCAATCTCTGAATTCAAGAAGCTGCGAAACACCTAGCAGGCCGGGTTTAAAAAGCGCGTGAGAGGATGCAGGTAAAGTCTCAGCCCACAAATCCACTACATGTGCTCAATGGCAACAGGTAACAAACAAATGGCAAGTCCTTCCTAGCCAAGTTCTTCCTTAAGCAACTTAGTTCTAACTAAACTAGATTGTAAATCTCAAGCAGAGGAATGTTTTTTGGTTTTTTTTTGGAGAGGGAGTTATTTGAACTTAGACTTAATTACATGATGTAGCATTTTCCTATGTACACACAGAAAACGTACCCACATAAAAATGGCAAGTTAAATTTTATGTAATGCACTAAATCATCCAAAAGACACAGTGATGCCTTCAAAACACTACTATACTTTAACTTTTTTTGTATTGTGCAGGAGTCAAATGACAGAGACACTTCTGTACTGAACAAACCCAAGCCCTGAGCAGTTACCTGTATCTTCCGGAAACAAAGATGGTTCAAGTTTGCAAGATGAAGTGCACAGCTCTGACCTGTGGGACAGCTATTCGAAAAAATAACAATTAGCAGCCCTTCGACTTTACAATGCCAGGTTGGTTAACCTTTTTTTTTTTTTAAAAAAATAGCATGCCATTTACATGGATTAGAATGGCACTTCAGCAGCGCCTGCTGCTGCCCAACTGACTGACGCTCATTCATACCCTCCGCACGCTGGCTGTGGATATTTATGAGCGACAGCTATGGCTGGGCGTCTGCTGCCTGTGAAATACTATTGGCTCAACAATTATGTCACGGTTTCCACCTGTTCTTCAAAGTCACAGGGGAGCCGCGGTTTTCCAACTGTGCCAGCTTTACGGCAGCAGTAGGACCGTCACACCGTATTTGCTTTAGCAGGGGGGCTGGACAAGATGATCTCCAAAGGTCCCTTCCAACGCCTACAGTTCTCCGATTCTGCTGTTCCCGCTCACACATACTCTTCATTATGGACCTGTGGGTTGGCAGAGGAAATTCTTAGGATACAGAAAAGATTCTCTTTCAAGGTAATTTTCTACAGAGGTCTCACTGAGAAAAGCACTAGACAATACTAAATTGATGTGACAGACTGTATTTCATTTTGGAAACACAAAAGCAAAATACATCTTCTGGCAGTCAGGCAGTGATATTCTCACTGCAAAGTGGCTGCAGGGGTGGGGCTTCTTAATCCACAACTTTTTACTCCATACCTAAATTTCATTCTCTTCCACCTGGCTCCATCCATTTACTCATCTTTTGCGCTTTCTCTCTTGCTCAACTTTTCCTTCAAGCCAGGTAGAAGTAAGAGCTCTGCAACAGTGCTGCAACTCTTGCTTTTTCTGGTTCTGCTGTGCTAACTCAGATGGATTGTTTTCTCCTACCAGCATTTTCTCTACTTCCTTCTCAAAGATGCCATGTTGCAACAAGGTGTTTTATCAAACTCCCCAAACTGCAGACACAATGTGGTAGCAGGTTTCACAGAACCACAGAATGGTTTGGGTTGGAAGGGACCTCAAAGATATGTAGTTCCAACCCCCCTGCCATGGGAAGGTTTGAGAACCTTCATGGTTTTGGTGTGAAACACCCTCACCGAAAGAAATACTGCCAAGCAACAGAAATGACCCTTTGTGCAACATGGCTGCCCTCAGCACCTAGCAATCCAACCTATATGCTTACAAACATCTCAAGATGCCATTTTCACTTTCAGGCAGTCTTCAGTAATAACACATTCCTTCAAAACAAAGTGTAGAGACTCCAGTACTTTGTTAGAAGAGCACAAAGGTTGCAACATGGTCTGTTTTAAACCTATCCTGTGCTGACTCCACCAAAAGACAACAGAGAAAGCAAAACCATTGCAGAATCAGAGACAACTAAAAAGTTAGGAGGTTCACAAATGGCAGATGTGTCCCTTCCAAGCAACAGAATCCTCATGGAAACAGAATCAAATTTCTATTTTGTCTTGGGATAAGTAAATCTGAAACTAGTTTCGGACAAGGGGAAGGCTGCAGAGCTGGTGCCTGGCAGACACTCACACTTTGCCTTAGGTGCTAGTGCAAGGAAAGCAGAGCGAGTGCGAGCACAAGCACACAGGGTCAGGGACAGAACCGTAACACATGGAGTGTTGAATAGCATGTGGACAAGTTCCACAAAGATCTGCAGTGTTCATCAGCAGATAATGTAAAAGAAAATGAATGAGAGAAGATGTAACGCTTCAAGTACATAAAGTGTTCCCTGCTTAATCCTATATGGGACTGTATTCTCCTAGACTACACACAATTTTTAAAATTAGGCACTGCAAAAGCTTCTTTGGTTTGACTTCACTGGCCGGAAAAATATAGATGGTTTAGAGTATCCTTGTATATGCGCGCTACAAGAAAAGAAAGGTGAAAAAAAAAAATCCCAATTTGCTCTCCAGTGCATTTGGATTTTTCTTTTTTTTTAATTCCTCTATTAATGTAGTAAAATAATCTTTCCATAACATTAACTGATGTCTGAGAGAAATTTGTATCTTTCAGGACTTAAATACCCCATGTAAAGTTCCGGCCCTTTGGTTTTAAGGAGTGCTATGCTCTGGGCAGCAATATTACCTCTCTCATTTCAGCTCAGGTTGAAAGCAGTTAAAACCAGGGAGGTACAGGGCCCAAGGAGGAGAAGCCACAAATTGCAATGCATGGCATTAACACAATAAGAAACTGAACAGACAGTTTGGAATTCCTGGGCGAAAAGTGGTGAGTGCTTTAAAAATATGAAAAATAACATATTTTCCAGGCTGTGAACTTCCACAGAATGCAAGTAGCGGAGTATGAGGTCTACATTCCTGTTCTAGCAAAACTAATTCTTCTTCTACTTAGAACTAGCCAATTATAACAGATCTGAATTTTTGTGCTTTAGTGGGGTACAAGTGACGATCTATTTTCTAATACCAAGAAAATGCGACATTACATATAAATTACTAGACAGTTCCTGTTATTAGTTTTACACAAACAAGACTTGTTCCGCAGAGGAACTGCAGTGTTATTAAAATAGCAGTGATACCAGATCTTAGCTGTTGCAAAACACTGAAATCTACTTCTCAGCCTACAAACTGCTGCTTTTCACAACCAAAATTTTTATATAACCAGATGTTTGGGGATTTTATGTGATTTTGTAGTCTCAGATAAATGTTGGACTATCTTTCATGCAAGTGCAACTCTCAAGTCTTGCAATCTTATCATATAATACTAGGGCTACCACTACTTACAGCTGTCTGGCTAGTGGTGACCATTGAGACTCCTTATAGGAAATATGAAGTATTGACTTCAAACAGACTTTCCAGCCTGTTGATGAACTTCAGAAAAAAGATCAATACAAGGATATTTTCATTTCAGAAACTACAGTATCTAAGGAATGTTTCAGCATAAAGCTGGACAACACACTTTAGATGGGTTGGAAAAAGGCCAGTAAAACTCACATGACTATAGCAAGCAGTTTGAAATGCAGCAACAGATCTATACCGAAAACAAATATGACCATTTGAAGCCCCAAAGCAGAAAAAGGCCTCCAAGCAAGGTTTCTATCCCGTAAAAGTCTATTCATTCCATTAATTAGCCAATGTTTTACACTAATTCACGGAAATGCAAGACAATCCACTGGTGTATTGATTACACCTATTTTACAATGCAGCTCCTCTTGCGGTGGTATCCCCAAGATACCACCATCGTAAAGATGCCTGGAACAGATGGAATAGTGTTCCTGAAAACCTGTCATAAAAAGATGAAACACATTGAGCAATGAAGGTACAATGTAAAACAACTTCCCTTTATTCGCATTTCCTGATCTCAGTCTTCGTTGTACAAATAATCTGCTGTGCAAAATAGTTTATAAAATACTAAAAAAAAAAGCTTTTATTGTAAAAAAATAAAGTTTCTAGATATACAGTTACTTTGCACTATCACAAATATTGTCTGGTATTTAACATTTAAATTTAATATCACAATACTCAAGTCATGTAAACCGATGATCCTACTGGTAAGAAAGCCACTACTGAAACTCAGGTTCACTAGGGATTTGTTAAATATTGCCTTCTTTTCATATCTACACCCTTACACAACTCTGATGACCCATACTTGAATTGCACCCAAATCTTGAAACTAGACATTGGGCCACCCTTTCCTCCATTATCAGGTAAAAAATACCAAGTTAAACAGTAAATTTAGTAATTGGTAAATTTTAGTAAATCCTGGCAACACATGAACTACACAGTGCAGTCACAGAACAACAAAGGTCCTTGAAACTAGATTTGAACTTTGCTGAGAAGCTGTGCAAAGGCCTACGCTGGGTTCTGGGCATGCCTATCTCGGTTTCTACCAGTATCCAAGCTAGTTGGCTTAAAACCCAGGTCTGATCTCACTGTGCTGCAGTGCAATCGCAATCACTTTAGCATGAAATGCCTCTAAGAAGTTTCGATACAGTCACCTGAGCCCTCATTGTTCCAGTTCACTTTCATTCTGCAAGGTCTTCATAGCTAAACCCCAGAGGGTCATGCTGGAGAAGAACGGTCCTTCATTATTCTTGTACGCAGCAGATGATGCTCGACTGCCTAGTGGATCATTGCAATGACTGTCCAAGCTAACCATGGAGGAACGAATCATAGGAATATTATCAGACTGTAAGGGTTCTTCTGCGGAAGATACATCTACATCTGCATAAGCATATGGTGCTGGTGGTGGAGTTTGCTGTGTCTGAGCTTTTGGGAGTTTAGCAGAATCGACATTCAGTTTCTGTTGGTTTGCCGAGTCATGGTGTTGAATCATTGATCGCAGCTTGCAGAAAGAATCTGCAGAACTATCAAATTCAGTTGAATTTGCAGTTGGACGAACGGGAAATTTAACGGACACTGGTAACAATGTAACAGACATTTCTTGGCCAAAAGAGTCAGAACTCTGAGATTTGTCAAGGTCAGAAGCTTCAATCCCTTGTGTAAATTCATCTAGCGTGTTTGGACCTTCATCGGTGGCTTTACAATGCATTTTCTTGTGCCGCCGCAGAACAGCAGAGCGAGTGAAGCACTTGTTACAAGTTTCACAGGTATAGGGTTTTTCTCCTGTGTGAGTCCTCACATGTCTACGCAGGTCACCAGAGCCTGCAAAACATTTCCCTACAAGACAGAAGAGATAGGTTAAGATTTTGTTCTTAACACAAGTGCATAAACATGTTTTCATGAGAGAAAATACCGAGTGATAAGGTATGGTAAGTCTCAATCATAGTACTTTGTTTATCTATAACAGGTTCAAACAAGTTCCATCTATTTTTACAATTCAATGACTCGTTTCTTCTTCTTGATCTGATTTTCTAATGTGTGTTTCCCACTGCATTAGTTTTTGTCTCCAGAGACGGGAATATCCATTAGCCTTTAAAAGCTGTGAGCTCTCAGTTTATATCAATCTTTGTGGAGGAAAAAAAATTTAAAATAATCAATTTAATTTGTCTGTCTGGAAAAGCAATACACTGAGAAGCTTCTAAATATATTCTCCGAGTGAGAACTACATCACACAACGTAACGGCTTGTTCGTTACCAAGGAACTATTCTTAAAGTGCTGATAAAGTAAGCTTTTTTGTTAACTTTGAGCTAACGTAATGCAGCAGTCCATTTTTTATATTCCAGCCAGAGAATGTGTATTTTTTATTGCTGCAAATATTAGAATACAATAAAAAATTAATCTGTTTGCCTATTTTCGGAACCACAGGCTGAAATAAGTTCAATTACATACTGCAAAGAAAAATGTCTGAGGCTCAACCAAGGCAAAGTGTAGAAGAACAAGCAGAACAAGAGAACATTACTTTCCAGAATTGCTACATGATTCAGACACCTCACATTCTTCAGGACAGTAGAAATAAGCTGGTACCTATTTGTGATTTTTATCTCCTTTTACCTAGGTTAAAGATTATTCTATTTTGTGTGGATAGATACCAACTAAAATGAACTGTGTTATCTGAAAGGCCAGTAAAATTGCAGTCTCAATTTTCAGCATCATACTTTTCATTCTACTGCCCAGATTTCTCTACAGAGAAGCCACTAAACAGTAAGATTACAAATTACTACAATAATAGATGCAAATTTTTTGCATAATATGAATGATTTCTAATGCTTAATCAGACCCTCTTTGCACAATTTTTGCTTTCTCAGTACAAGATGACCTGGCTAAAATGAAGAATAATCAAAAGACCACTACAAGACAAGATAAAAATAGGCTTATTTTAATGACAGCAGCACAAATGTTTGTTTACACTTTCATATCCTGCTCATCTTTATTTCCTCCCTCTGATACAAGACCTCCTGGTAACATTAGCTTTTCTTTTACCTCAAGACATTACAAATAAAAACATACTGAAATTGGACATTATCGTATGAGCTACCCTCCTCCAAAGGTGATTCCTCAGAACGTGAATGAAATTATACCAAATTAGCACTTGAAGGCAGAAAAGTAAGTAGTATGCAGGATGCTGAGTAACGTATGAGGTAAGGATAGACAATGCAGTTTCTGAGAACTGTGCTGTACAGGGATGAATCATTGATCAAAGAGCCATTTTCAGACCACCTGGAAGCATGACCTATCTAGCAGATTTTGAAAATGGGTGTTCTCTGGTATGAAGCATTGATCAAATTTTGATTTTATTCCAGAGGTTGAAGCAAAGTAGCAAAAGGTTGTTATTATCAAACTCTATGGTTGCATGCAGTTAAATCCAAACAGTATTCAACTGGAAAAGAAGGAGGAAAAAACCAAAGATTCCATCAACAGCCAAGTGATGCCAAACCTAGCATTGCATCAGAAAGGACTACGCTGAAAATAAATCAAATTTTGAGGCAGCTAGTATCAGTACTTCTCTAGCACGCATGTACACATGCAGTGTTAATTCCTTTTATTTCCTTTCTCTACTCTTCAACTGAAATTCACTTTTGAACTTATTTCCAACAGTAAAAGGAGTTTAATACACCTAATGAAAGACCATGAAGTGGGCAAGACAGAAAATTTTGTGAAAAACTTTAACAACATGGCATTTCAGTTTAAAATAATATTGGTTAATTCTTATTTTGCTGGCATAGGAACTTCTACTTGTCATTTAAAAAGCAAAGACACAACTAAGCTATGCACAGTAAATCTTACCACACGCTGAACAGCTGTATGGTCTCTCTCCGGTATGCCTAATTCTGTGCTTTACTAATTTTCGTTGCATGTTGAATGACTTCCCACATTCATCACAGGTGAATACTTTATCTGCTGTATGGGTCTTTTTGTGCTCCTTTAAATTACTGAAGTTACTGAATCCTAGAAAAATATGAGAGGCACTGAGATTAAAACGACACATCACATTTCCATCAAAAAACCTCAGAGTAGGTTCTTATTTACCTCTGCCACAGATATCACACAGATGAGGCTTTTCTCCAGAATGAATAATAATATGACGCTGAACATCACCAGAAGCAGCAAATCTGTAACAGAATATGGAAACCCAATTACTGTCTGTATAAGCCCTTTATTTGCCTAAACTATCATGTGGAAATCAACTAGAATGAATGCTTTATGTTCAGAACGAGGATTAAAATCTAGAACACAGATAAATGGATGCATTTAAGAAAAACATTTTGAAGATGGCAATGTCCAATTAAATTTATGCTAGGAAAAAAAAGCAAACAAAACCCTCTTCACCATTAATGTTACTCATTTCTTCTGCATTTAACTTAACTACAAATTCTACTCTTAAATTACTGTATTTTTTGTCACCTCTAGCAGAAGGCAGAAATAGCTAATGTTTTACTAAAATTAATTGTGTTTCTCAAACTTCATAATTTTCATACAATGTAACAAAAATTCTATGATCAAATAATGAAAAAACAATATAAAGGTACAAACCCACATGATTTATTGTGACTCACACTGTTCAAAATATGCGCAACAGTATATCCTTAACTAAAGATACCAAAACACAAAAAATTAAGAACAGATGAGCAACTCTACTCACCTTTTCCCACAGATTTCACAAATGTATGGCTTTTCACCAGAATGTCGACGTAAATGTGTCTGGAGATTACCTGCCTGAAGGGACAGTAATTTAAACATTTAAGTTCAGCTAGCCTGTTGCTGTATACAGATAAAAAGATATGGGAACTATGAGACTGGCTTTTTATTCCAAATTCTAAGGCAGTGAAGACTCCAAAGCACGTATGAACTCAAGCATTCTTACCTAGTAAAGACAGACTACCATCTACTTCAAGATCAAATTGCATACATATGCAACAATACATTGACAAGAACAGAAAAAAAAAGAAGAAAAGAAAAGAAAAAAGAAGCCTGGAATCAAATGCTAAGGAAAAAGAAAGACCTATAGTTGAAAACAGATCCAGTTATAATTGAGAATTATACTATCTAGATTGCAGTGAGGAAGAAAACTTACTAGTAATATGGTTCATGTTAGTCTCATTTTCCCTGTCCTAAAAATAAAATAGTTACATCAAGATGTCTGAATTCACCTACCAGGAGGTTAAAAAGAAAAGAATCAGGTAAACATTTTTCAATCTCTAGAATACTCAGAGCCAAGTACTCTAAACCGATATTACACATATCAAAAGAAAACGGAACAGGAAGTACAGAAATGAACAAATGGGATTACTGGTAACTAATTATTATTTATCTTCCCTCTCCCAATCCTGTAAAAATCATGCTGGTCTAGCAGGCGAATCAGATAATGCTTAGACAAAACCACCTTACTCATTCCAACTTTTTTTTTATTTTGTTTTAAAGCCACTGGTGCTTCTGAACGGCCAACGCGCTGAGAGCCCAGTTCTCAAAGCACAAGATACGGCTTGTCTGGATAGAAGAGCTGCAGACGTTCCATAAATTGTGCATAATTCCATTGTGAGTTTTCAACTCTTCCATGCTGTTTGATGTATAACTGCCTGGTTTTATCTAAGTACACTAAAGGAACATTAAGTCCTTTCAATCAGGAAAGAAAATTGGGGGTGCAAAGATAATCATGCTCACGTAAGACAACAAAAGTAAGACCCATCAATAATTTCTTCAGACTCCTTTACATAATAAATTAACTGTGATGATCAATCACTGTGATCAGAGCTTATAATATACCAGAAATATAAAGTACTGCAGATACATGCAGACATAGAGGACAATATTAAATGGATCACCGTTTCAACCCTGAGAGGGCTTTCTTACACCCCTGTAAAGATTTTCAGACAACAGCATGACTGAACCGCTGTTCTCTCAGGCCAGTAATGCTGGAACGCATTCAGAGAGAGGCATTAGGCACCTATTTCTGAGGAAGGAGAAGACTAAACTCACTTTCCACGGAGCAATTTGTACTTTGCAAACACAAGAGATGTTATGCAGAGGTGCACTGGAAAGAAAATACGAAAGGCGGAACCTTTACCTCTATCCACATCACAAACCAAACCATATTGTAGGCATTTGAAAGTTATTCTAGATAGAGACAGAGGGTGAATTTGAAGTGCAACAAAGATTCTCAAATAGTTCCATTATACGCATATTTAGCCAGAATAAAACATTTTCGAGAGAGTATAGATCCATTTCTTTACTACAAGCCTATGTCACTTCTTTCTAATGACGGGAAAAGGTGGTTGTTAACTGTTCTGAGATGAAAAAAGAAAAAAAGGTAAAAACTTGTATTCTTCCTAAGCTTTTAAGGTGGTACACAACCTTGGTTAAGGCATAACATGCCATCCCAATGAAAAAGCATAAGAGGACTTTTGCTAGCAATTTAATGAAAGAAAAAAATGCTCAAAAGAATCCTCTTACTGATACTGGTTGATACCACTCCTCACAGATTTGGAGGCTCGAGAGGTGTGCTAGACTTAGTCCTTTCATAACTGGCATGCTTTTAAATGAAGGAACTAATGCATAGAGTCCTGCAAATGAAGCTCTGCAGAGGAGGTAGTAAGGAGGTAAAACATGATATCCTGGATCACCAGCCAGAGGAGGACCACACCACAACAGGCTGTGTACTAGCAGCAAGGGAAGATGCAAGCTTGGAAGTAAAAAAGGAACCCTTTTCTCAAAAAATCAAAGACATTTATGATTATTTCTTCCAGACTATGAGTTCCTGTGTCAACTTTCCCTACCTTCATTTTCTGTTTCACATTCCAGCACACAGAACCTCAGTTACATTCAGCAGGAGCAGATACTCTACCAGGCACACAACTGCACTGTCTCAAAAGCACAGAACATGAAGGCTTAAATACGAAGTGTTACTACTGCTGTGCCTGCAGACTGAGAAGATCAAGAACAAGATCAGAGATGGTCTTTTAAGTAAAAAATAGACACTAATCATCCTTACATGTGACTTTCTAGTAGGTGGAGTCTTACTTATTCGCACGATTCAAAACCAAGTGCCTCAGAAGCACGCAAGTTCCCTTTCATGACCCGAGGAAGAACTGCAGCACACAAGCTGAATGCTGCAGTTCGTATTCTGGACGCGTAGGTATTGTCCATCAGTATGTATCTGCCTACACCTTCAGGCAAGTGAGGGAATGGGAAGGGAAGCTGTTAAAGACTGTTTAATTAAAAGGCAGAATTTCCCAGGTTTGTTGGGTTTTTTGTTAGTTTGTTTTTATTAAAGAGGAGCAATGCATGTTCCATGATGAGTCTGTTGTGCCTGTCATACACTCTGAGCATGTGAAGTTCTATTTATTCCTGCCTCCCCCACAGTAATGGTATACAATACCACGCCATTTTCTTTTAATAATCAAAAGTTTGGCCATCAAAATGAATGGAAATTCACTTTCTTTGCCTAATAAGCAGACCCAGATTTGCTCAAATGTCTTGATAAGCATGATGAAACTGTGTTGTTCACTGGATGCAATGTTATATTCGCATTTAGTAATTGACTGGAGAATGCAACGGCATCAGATTCATGGGTCAAAGAAGTCCCACTGGTGGACTACAAAACTGAGCAAGAGAATTGCAAGCCCTGGTGGGTGGGATAGACAAAACCCACATAACTCTAATCCTTAAACCATAGCAAAGAACAAAGTGATTCAGTAATAGTTATTACTTAATCTTAGTATAAAATTATGCACCTGTCTATTGCGTCCTGTACTTAGGTACACATATTCCAACCAAGAAAAAAATAGACATTTTGGAAGCGTGAGACAACTAGGTACCACATTCGTAGAAACAGAAATGAACTGTTGTACCCAGAAGAGTAAGGAAGCACTGAAAGGCAAATTAACAGCTAAAGCCTAGGTCCCATATGTGAGCACAGAATTTCACAAGAGTGTTTTTTTTAAAATCGTATCTGAGTTTGGGCACTTCAGACAGCCTGTGCTGCTGTTCTTCATAGAAGGAAACTGACTCAAAAAAATCTGCTTAATAATTTATACCATTTAGGAAGATGAAACTGTATTGTGAATAGAACATTATATAAACCTCTAACCCATTTTTCAGGCACTAAAAATGCTGTTCACAACATATCCCTAAGCATAAGGCAAAAGCACCACCTGAGAATGAACGTTCTCTGTATTTCAAATACAGTTGTGGTTCTGTATAGTTAAACATTCATTTGAAGGTAAAATACATAACACATCTGCTGAGAGCAGACAGAATCAAAGGTACAAACTGTATCAGAGAAAGCTAAAACATTTAACATGTTATTTTCAAGCGAGACATTTTAATATTTTATCTGCAGTCAAGTGTCTTTGAACAAAAAATATCTATAGACTTAAAGCCAAGTTTATTTTTAGAATCAACATATAGATACATTTCATTTTCAAGTGTAAGTACCATAATATAAAATATTCCCACCTGTGAGAAGTGTTTCCCACAAATGTTACATTCAAAAGGTTTCTCACCTAAAAGGAGAAGAAACAGAACATAGAACTTCTAATAGTTGCAATAAAATACAAATGTTTTTAATTGGTATGCTTCCTTTTAAAACATGTAAGAGGAAAAATATCCCCAAAAGGACACTTACCCATATATAAAGGGAAAATTCAAGAGGTAAGTAAAGCATTTACTGTTAAGCTTATAAGGCAGACTTGCTCAGAAACAGAATTTATCTTTCAAAACAAGTAGGTAGGAGAGTTTGAATATGAATGGGAGTGTTTGTTTTGGTTTGGTTTTTTTTTTTTTTTCCACATACTTTTTTTTCCAAATGCCAGCAGAACTATACCTTCAGGAAGAACAGAATAGATGACAAAGTCCTACGACAGCAACAGCTTTGGGAAGTGGACCAGTTTTTCCACTTGTACACACAAAGGCCCACTCTTAAAAAGAATAAGGAATGCATAGAAGCCAGTTAGGAAGGGTTTTGGTTTGTGTTCAATGTGACCATACATCTCTGATCAGCACATGGCTATTCACTTGCAGCAAATAAATGCATGCCTTCAAATTCTCATCCTATATAAGAGTATCTGATAATTAACCCAAGTATTTTGCTCCAAAATTCTGGATTTATATACATATAAAACCAGTATTCTGGAATCTCCAAACACATAGGAACAGCTTTAGTAAAAAATGAGGGCAGCTCCCTTTAGCTTTTCACAGTAACTTGACTCTCAATCTAGAATGTGATTGCACAATGCTTCAATTCTCTACCTGTCAATTTGAGACATCTTTTTTTCATCACTTTTTATTTTCTACAGTATTTCTTAAGGGTAAGTTTTTTCTTGGTTGCCTAATTTTCACACTGTTGCTAAAAATGTTTGTGCATCTTCTAGATATTTTAAAACAATAAGAATGCTCAAACACCACTGAATTCAATGTCAGTCAGACTTGTAATGGTATTTTCATGAATCTAACTGTACATTAAAAAGACACACAAAATCTGGCACACAGGCACAGGGAAGCAAAATTAGTGTAAATGCTTGATTCTGAATGCAGATATTTCCAGAAGGAAAAAGATCTCACACTGTGTTTTATCTTGATGCTGATTCAAAATCCGTCTAAAGATTTTTATTTACTTTTTTAATTACAATTTTCCTGATTTTACAGAACACCTCTTGGCTATTCATAGCCTTCTCTTCCAGCAAGTATTCTCTACATCAGTATTCTCCTCCATCCCTGGAAGTGTTACAAGCAACATCTAAAATATCCAGGTGTTGAGGTTCCATTTTCCTTCCCTGCTGCCAAATACAGGTGATCTTTCAGGAACATATTTTAGGATCAAGGACTAAATGAAATTCTCTTAGATTTTAAAGCACAGAATAAACATACACAGTTATGTGGCTTCACAGACAGCAATCCTGTAGTTAGTCTGACAACTTGAGGCTTCATCTACTCTTTCTACTTAATGAAGAATGGAAATCTCACAGCAGTTTCAAGAACGCTTTCATTCAATTAAAGATTAAAAATAAAGAAACCAGTAACTCAACTATAAAGAACACTGAGTCTTGATTTCATTATGGCTCTGAATTTGCAAAACACTAAAAATTCTGGTACTGACAACACAAATATAAATGAAACCAACAGGGAACCAGGTCTGTGGCAACTGGGAAGGCTTCTGGCAACTGAAAAAGCATCAAAGTAGTTTGAAAAGGAGGATAAAAAACATTACTAGCAATTTCTGCAGAAATTACCTACACACAAAAAAAAGTTACTGTTGACGTAAAAACTATTATCTGAACAGAAATCCACTCTGAAATAACTAGCAGGGAACGGAGGGAATTGGAGGCTCAAATTTCTCAAAACTATTGTTGTAGGCTGCATGCAACCTCATTATACCTGTACTGATGTACAAAGAAGTGGATTTTTCCCCCCATGATACAGATAAAATAAAAAGTTTTGTTAGAAATGAAATACCAAATTATTTTTGGAGAATAATTCTGCACCTGCATAAAACTCAAAATCACTAGGCGTATCAAGTAGCTTATTCAAAGAATGAATTCTGAACAGAACTACTAAATTACTTGGTGTTGTGGATCCCTCAGGTAAAGTGAGGCTAATTGCTTCCTAGAGCATATTAGTAAGAGTGCAAGCTAAAATGATTCTTCTCTGGAAGCCTTAAGAATAGAAGGCAAACAGGAGATCTTACTGCTGTCTACATGTAGTGGGAAGACAGATGCAACCAGGTTGTTCTTGAAGGTACACAGTTACAGGATAAGAGACGACAGACACAAGTTAGATCATAAGCAATTCTCACTGGATATAAGAAAAGAATCTTTTACCCCATGAGGGTGGTCAAACACTGGAAGTGGTAGCCTGGAGAGGTTGTGGAATCTCTGTCCTTGGAGATACTCAAAATTTGACTATACAAGGTCATGAGCAAAACAATCCAATCTAATTTGACCTGCCTTGAGCAGAGGCTTGGACTAGATGTCCTCCAGAGGTCCATTCTAATCTAAATTAGTCCATGTTTCTATTACTGTCATTAAACTCCAAACCAAAAACCTTATCAAAGAACACTAATCTTCTCGAAGATCAGAGCTCGATCAACAGCAATAGAGAAAATTTGGGGAAAAGCAGTAACTACAGTTAAGGCAATGCTTAAACAAACATCCAGGGGACTTCACTTTTGAACCCTCAGACTGCCTTATGTTTTCTATCTTGTTGCATCCTTCTTGTTCAACATTCTGCAAGAAGAGATGAAGATAAAGTACACAGTAATGGGATCAAAGCAGTGGTGTGTCAGCTCCAGAGGACAAAGGCATGAAGGCAGAAGTTCCTGAAGAGGTCACAAAGGTGAAGAGCAGCACCCACTAAGGCATGGAATGCTGGCAACTTGCTCAAGCAAAGCTCAGAATAAAAAGGTCGAGGATCAACAGTGTATTACATGACAGTGTAACTCTGCTCCAGTTGTTTTCCATCCTGCCAAGAGTTCTTTCCGCTGGGTAGGGTTCTGGGTATTTTTGAGATGTTTCCTGAAAATATTTTTAAAAACAAAACACAGGATGTTCCTGGATACACAAGTACTGTATAAGAGAGATATATTTGCTTCCTTTTTTCAGACAGGTCAATCTAATAAAAAAGAAATTGTAACATTCAGTCAAGTCAAAATCAATCTTAAAGTCAATGCAATAAGCGCTACTTAGAGATTCCTTTAAATATTCGTTCGTAATACAAATAAAACAGCTAGACAAGCCAACACAGTGACTGGTGTTGAACACAGTATGCCTGTCCTTCACACAGACAACTCGCCATCACAACCACGTTAATCTGTAAATTCTTTAGCAGCTCCTAGTATTCAGGGACGGAGAATTTCACTTGTGCTTTTTCTCGACAAGGGCACCACAGCACTTATGTTGAAAGAGTTGTCATTTGTGGGTTAAAAACTGGGTTGCCATTGTGAAAGGTCCATTTCAGTAACGTGCTTCCTTCATCTCTTCAGCACAGTAATACTTAAATACTTGCTAACCCTTTTGCTCAGGTCTAGAAAATGAATGTTTTAAAATAAAATTGGTTAGCTAGCAATTTGTTATGCTTTCTGAAACGGCAAATGAATGGAAATGGCTTTTAGCATACACTTACATTACTTACCTACCAGTATACCTAATATTAATGATACAGATGTGCCCTGCACCTTCAGCTACAGATCCTTCCTATCCAATGCAATTTTCTAAGTACTCTTTTCGCACTAGTTGGATATTTAAAAACAAATTAACATGACCCAAAAATAACAGGCAAGCAAACAGGCACATCTAGTCATATTCTTGTCTCGCTTTTTCCATCCTTCCTTGAGGTGCTTATTATTTGTTAAACTTAAGCTCTTAAACTTTCTCAGTTTAGCACATCTGTAGAAGAACGTTAATGCCACGTTCAGAAGCATTCAAGTCTGGATTTTTTTTTAAACTACTGGAAGAACATAGTGTATGAAAAGCAGCATGGAATTCCTGAATCCAACGTATACTCAAACTAGTAGAGAAGGACAGCAACAACAACAAAACTAAGTCTAGGATCACTTCAGGCAGTGTTGTGGAATGTGAAACAGCATCTACTAGAACTTAAGTGGAGCGAAAGCATTTGTAAATACACAGACCTCAAACAGGAGCAAAGAAATGAATTGTAACATACATAAATAACCTTGCAAAACTACTGCAACCCTTTCCCTCTTTTCCCATTTCCTATACTTGTAGGCATTTGCTGGCCATGCTGTGTCTAAAGAAAAAAATTATTTGTAAAACACTTGTATCAGGGGCTATAGTCTCTTTCTCCTACAGACCACTCCCCTGATCTTTCAGTTACAATTCATTAGAAGAGGTAAACTAAACTTTGAACATCACATTTCATATGGTTTAGCAGACTCAGAAACATATAATAATTGATTCTATTGCTCAGGCAGCACATTCTTGAAAAAAACAGTCATTTGATGGGCACCAGAATTCACAAAATCCAGATTCCTTCTAATGATTAAAATGCCTAAGAAAGGGCAAATTCTAACAGGTTTCTCATAGTTGGGCTCGCTCTTTCACATAGATTCTTTAGCACAAACTCACATGCTACCTACTTCAGAGTCTCTCCCTCAGTTGAGACTTCTCTAGAAGCTTTATCTTCTATCTGATCACTTAATTTTCCCAAAATTTCTAAGATATTAAAATGCACCTGATGTCAGCTCAAATCAGGTAATAGATTAAAAAAAAACAAGGCAAAGAGGAGATCTAGGTAGAGACACATATGCAACTCTTTCACAGGAGACCAAATTTAAAAAAAACCCACAGTATTAATAATGTGAACAGGGAAACAGTCAAAGATACCAAGTGAACACTTCAGGAAACTAATGCAAAATGTGTGCATTTTCAGGTTTTGGAAAGATTCTTTAAATAATAATGTGGAGAACTGAATTCTTGATACTAAGGATCAATGAAAAAAAGACTAATGTTTGCTAAGAGGTATTCATATTTACTGTCAAAGTACTGATACATGTATGCTCATTTGCAAAGCAATGTTTATTTGACAAGACTGAGACACGCATTTGTATATTTAATACAGGGAAGAACAGCAAGAAATATTCAACAGTTTAATCAGGAATAATGCCATCTCAAGGACTTGTAATCAATGATGTCACTTGACTAAGCAAGCTAAGGTTAATTCCTAAAAAACCTTTTAAAAAAACATATCTGAAGTTGTAGAAATATAATAGAACACGTTAGTTAAATTGAACAGACGAATTAGCTAATAAAGAGTTAGATTGGGTCTTGGTTTTCACTAGAATAAAAAGATACTTCAAAATAAATCTATGCCAGGTGTAAAAATTATATTACCTGTGAGTTTTTGAAAGAAAGTAATTAAAAATTGTCATTTGTTCTGCAGCCTGCTCATCTGCAAAAGCATTACTCTCTAGGTAAACGCAATGAGAATGTTCACACTAGAAAAAAAGCATAAATTAATTATAGAGCATATTTCCACAGGTTAAAAAGAAATGACCACCAAGCCCTTAGCACTTGTATGTTACAGTGAATACACAGTCAGAGAGAATGGAGGTCATCTAGAACACTTGTGGTATCATCTTCTATCCATTTACACTTTTCACTGTTATCTGACTTAGACTTCTGGGCCATGTGACAAACTGACTAGAAATGCCTCTTCTAAATGCAAGGCAAAAATAAAATTTTCATTGAAATATTACCGAAATATTACACAACGTTCTTTGAAAAAGAACCCTAAAAAAACAAATACGAAGGAGAAATCTTCACTATGACTAAAACTCTCGCCTAAACTCAGTCTTAACTGTCTTTAATCCGGTATGATAATTAATTTTAAAAAACCAGCAACCCACAACCTTTTGAAGGCAGACCCTTAGCCAGCATCTCTGAATCAAGAGATACCGTAAGACATCCTCTTTAATTATTTGGTTTGCAGACCAAGTTATTGGTAACTGTACCTGTATGAGACCTTTTATGGAGCTCCAAATTGCTCGGATGTTTGAAAGCCTTCCCACATAATTCACAAGTATATTGCCTCTGCGATTGAAGAGTCTGTGATTGCCCTTCTTGTTCCAAAGGACCTTGAGATCTTTCAATTTCAACAGTTTGTTCGAAATTCTCAGAATTCACTAAATCTTCAGCTTCTTTTTCTTCAGTAACTCTAACATTCGTCATGTCCACGGTACTTTCATTTACAGATTCAATTACTCCTGTTATTCTACTGTCATCCCTTTTAGGCTCAGGCAGCTGCTCTGCAGATTTCTGAGATCTTAGAAAATTTAACTTTTTGAGGTGTATTGCCTTTTTCAGCCGCATCTGTTTGGTGGGCTGCATAAGCATGCTTTCTGCATCTTGGTCTGAAGCAGCTTCATTCAAGGACTGAACCAGAAAGTTTGATGGTAAATGATCAGGGGTTTCCAGAATACACTCAGAGTGATTGACAGTACAAGAATTATTCTCTACTGTGTTCATTTCTGTAGACGCACTGTAAGAAAAGGATTGTTCTGCTCCTCTCTCATGATTAGAGCAAGCATTTTGCTTATAGAACTGTTTACTGTAAAAGTTGCGTAGTTTGTAATAGTAATTTGGTTGTTTAAATGGAAGTTCTGTGCAGTTGCCATCTAAGGAGTCCTGTGGTTGTTTCTGTACATCACCTGAGGGTGCATGAAGATTAACAGACTGCGATGCATTAGAATGGTGGTCAGCCAAGACTTTATTAGCTTGCGTGTCAGATGAGCATTCATGCAATAGGTTTGTCCCATAACTGTCATTGGCACAGCTAGTATCTGCAGTCAAAGTATTCTGCAGCGAAAAGACGCTATTACAAGGCATGCTGGCTGCTTGCTCTACAGCTGTAGAAGATTTTAAAAAGGTGTGGCAAATGTTCAGCACATTTTGCACTTGGAGACACTGTGCAATATCCAACATAGCTTGTACATTGTCCTGGCTAAGATCCAGGTGAGAGGTGTACATGAAGTCCAAGATCTGGCCTATCCCACCTACATTTTTAATGTCCAAGTGAAAGACATCATTCTTCTGGCCTGAAGAGTTCTGGAAAAGGGTCCTGATAAAATAAGGCAATATTCAAACACAAATAGTTCACACTTTTATAAAAAAATACACATATACCTCAAACAGACTGCCTGGTATGAAACAACAATTTACACTATATGATCCTATCTAGAATGATGTGTTTTTGCAGAAGAACGTCTCCAAACTGCACAATTACTTGTCTTACATATTAGTCCTACACTAGTACACTTAAAATATAAATCAAAGCAAATGATTCTTTACAGAACTTTAATTTTATGGTTTTTAATGTTTTGAAATCACACCCTTTACTTGTGGTTTCCTATCCAATGCTTTTACATATTAGATGCAGTGGCGTATTTATGGACCATTTGCAAAAGTTGGTTTGCTCAGAATGGTGTTTCTCCTTCCCTCATGGCAAACAAAACAGCACACCAGAAATTTTCTAGTAAAAAAGGAGAAGACAGACCTCAAAGTCAGCTAAACTGTTCTCATCCAGCAACTGAGCTTGTCCATCAAACTTATTAAAGTTCTTATTATTTCTCCGCAGGTAGATGAGCAGATTATAATAGCAAACAAGAGAATGGCATTAGTTTCAATCAATTCTCTTACATCCAAAAAAGGGTATTTTTTTACTGGTACTGAATGAGAAGCAAGTAAAAGAATTATAAAGAGTACAGGTAGGTGAGTTGAAGCAGCAGTCTAACCAATATCCACTGAACTGTCATTGAATCCTTACAGTGTCTGAATTCACAAGACTACTTACTATTTAATGTAACATATTGTTAGTATTAGAGTTGTAGTTCTTCACACGCATAACCGGTACTAGATTAAGCGGGTTCATACTCTGCCTCAGTCAGGAACGTCACACCCTCTCATTAAACCCCCCAGCCTCTAACCTGATACAGTACACCATGATATGCAAACAGGCTCAGATCACTCCTATGCAGCCATTTTCCTGCACTAGGAAATGCCCTGAACTCGATGATTCCTCTTCGTGGGTTAACTCTCAAATTAGGCTTTGTTTAAAGGTGGGCATAATATCAATAAGCTCTGAATCTTAAGCAAATGAGAGTCTAGGTCTAAGCTCTAGAAATGCAGTTTCAGATGCATCCCCATACTTAGGCTGTCCTGTCCTCACACTTACATGCTACTCTAAAGCCAGTGCCCACATCCAAATTCTTTCATAAATCCAGCCCATACTATCTAAATTAAAAACAGAACTATAATGAACAGATCTGGGTTGAGAGTCTAAATTAGTCACTTATATCCTATTGAATTTTAATAAGAGTTGAGAGCTTAATTCAGTTCTTTTTAACTACTTCAAAATGCAGACTTTGAGCATAATTTCACTTTATCATCAGAATTACAACACTAGAATAGAGAAGGAAGTGCATCCTCTCATCTTTCCTCGCTAGTAATAACATAAAAAAAAATTTCTTATGTAAGAGTTGGTAGGCAAGCTTTAGAGATGTTTCAAGGACCAAGACCTAAAACCTGCCAGATCTAACAGCTTACTCATAAATAACATAAAACACTAAGCTGGGAGATCCAGCATGCCCCAAAATTTGGAGGATCAATGAGGGCTATACAGAGGGGAAAGAAATCAGTCATACGGCTTCATGGGCCACCTGCATACTTTAAAATACAGATGATGTCTCTCTCTTAGAATCTGTTCTAAATAGAGATGCAATAATAACCTATATACTCAAATTTTATTTTTATCTGGCTCTGTTCACGTACTCTGCTATGCTCCTTGGAAACAGTTATCTTTTCATGCTGAAATACTGAATGCGGGCTCATGCCAGAATCCATTATATGAGGCACTGTAAGCAAGTAAGGATCAAGAAAATGCCAAATTCAAACAGTGCAGTAGTTACCTATGCATACCTAGAAAATAACTCAGGGTTGCCACAGTTTTTAATTAGATTAAATACCTGATACAGGTTTATCTTCGGACAAACAATTTAACTTTTCCCCTTACACTCCAACAGTTACTTAGGCTGCAACTACCAGAAAAAAATACCCTTCTTGGAAAAACCTCAACCAACAGCATTCAGTTCACTTTTTTGAAAGAAGAATTTTCTCTCACATACCTGAAATATTGACTGAAAGCAGCTAAGACATTTTTGTGTGCTTTGAAGCAGACACCTTTTACCACCAGCATGCAGTCACAGAGGAGCCCCTGAATGCGCTGTTCATGTAGCTGCTGGAGAAGATGACAACTATGGCTAGCAACAGTGTCCATGCTAGAAAATCACTTAAATTACCTACAATGAAATAAAATGCTAAGATGAATTTTAAATATTAAATTGCAAAATGAATTTAGAATATGAAGAGCATTTTTACAATTTGTTTTAGCTCCCAAAGGAAACAGACTTCAGTTTACACTTTCAATGTGAGCTCTAATGACATTTTTCTGATTAAAGACGAGTGACAGTATTGCTCACCAGTAGAAATACAGCAATATACAGAGGAAATATTAATTTTAATGAAGTTTTGCTTACAACAAAAAGCTTCCGCAAAAACATGCTAACGGCACTGCCAATAAACTGTACTCCATAATCACCAAAAAAAAGCAATTTAAACAACTTTGACAAGAATTAAATTCTAAGGCAAAAACATATGACACCCACAAACCCTACAGCATTTGTAGAGAAAAACCTTAATTTCTTCCCCCTCTAAACTGATATAGGAGAACACTGTAGTAGCATTATTTATACCATACTTCTTGTTGCTGTAGCTAAGCACATTTCCCACATGGATATGATTCATTAGACCAGTTAGTATGTTTTTTTATTATTTAACACAATGTAAAGCTTCTTTTAAAAATCATTCTTTGAACAGGCTGAAGGGAAGACAAGTAACATTCCCAGACAATACATTTACATTCATTTCTACACTTTTTTTTTGCAAGATAGATGAAACTCCCCCCCTGCGCACTTGTAAATATAAAATTCCAACTGCTAGAACAATTATAACTTCTAGTCTTCTAATTAACAAACGAGGCAGAACAACCACCTCGGGTTAAGCATTAGAAGAAAGTGGTTGCCACCACTCTCGATATTCATGGGCGCTGAAGACTCTGCATTTTGATGTACTGTTATTCTGCGATCCACTGCCTCCTGCTGCATTACGGTGGGCTATTATAATGTACTTTTTTTTTTCTATTACCATGTTTTTTACGACGGTTTTGAACGAAGAAGCCACATCTCTTTGCCAGACNNNCTGCCACTGCGCGTTCCCCTCGGTCCCGCCGAGGCACAGCTCAGCCCCAGGCGCAGTACGGAGCGGGGCGGAGGAGGGGTCGGCCTCAGAAGACGAGACCAGGCACCGAGGGGAGAGTGGGCTCCGCACCGCGAGCCGGCGGCACGGCGGGTAAGCACGAACGCGGGGCAGGGCGGGCGGCGGTTC
>VWZZ01000321.1:465554-486003 GCA_013399095.1 Psophia crepitans
TTTTCCTTCAGAACCTTGGCAGGCGCGGAACCGAACTGTGCGGGGGGCCCGCGGGCGGGTGGCGCCGGGCGCGGTGAGTGCGGACTGAGATCTCCTCCCCGTACTTGCAGGGCTCGTGTGGGGAGGAAGGAAATCGCCCCCGTTTCACAGAGCCGCCTGACCACCCGCCGAGATGGTGGTTTTCACGTGCAGTGCCTGTGGGGAGTCTGTGAAGAAAGCGCAGGTTGAAAAGCACGTGAGCATCTGCAGGAGCTGCCAGTGCCTCTCCTGCATGGACTGCGGCAAGGACTTCTGGTAGGCGGCCGGCGGGAAGTAGCCCTGCTCGCGCCGCACGGCTGTCACTAACACGAGGTTTCCCTGTGGTACATTAGAATTAAATTTGGCAAATTCTGGTAATTCGTATTTGTATTTCAAAGATACAAAGATCAAGTTTTTAGATAATTTCAGGCTTAATCATCCAGGTTTGAACCACGGGGATATCTAAACAACACAGTGAACAGAATTGCAGTTTCTTCTGTTACAGTTGTGAGTGACTGTGCTTTCAGCTTCTGGTCGTCAACTGTTACTTTGCTGCAGAGAGAGTGAGATTGGCTGGAGCATCCAAGGATGTGAATTTGTTTGTCATTTCTCAGAACTCAGAAGGAAGCAGTGCTGCTATCTGCTTTTGAAATAGAAATATATGTATTTGCATAAGACAATAAGATTGTCCTCAAATAATGATTATATTTCTCAATACTTAACTGACAAAAGGTGAAGATCTATGTTACTCACTTTTGGGGGCACTTACACGTTGGTCAGAACTACGCCACCACGTTAGTGTATCTATATTTAGAAATTAGGTTTTTGCAAGCGTTCTTCACCTGCTTTTCTAATTTTAAAAGTGTCAGTGTGAGTAGCAAAACACAGCCATGTGTTGATAGCTGTGCAAACATTACATGTACAACTGTGCACAAGTTGTAGCGTTGTTAACAAAAGCAGCAGTATACTGAGGATTGAGATCTGATTTTGCCAGTCAGAAATGTTCACGGGAGGCTGTAGCATGACAGAAATGTCAGCGGTCTTGCAAGCCTGTGCTTTAAGAAGGTTGAACATTACTCGTACAAGCATTGACAGTGTTAAGGTTTAAATGACAGATGCTCTCATCTGTTACTTCAGTTTGTTGATTACATAAGTCTTGTGTGGTTCGAGAGTCTGAAACACTTCAGTGAACTAACATTAAAAATCTCCTGTGTTCAGGGGCGATGATTATAAGGAACATGTGAAGTGCGTAAGTGAAGACCAGAAGTACGGTGGAAAAGATTTTGAAGCCAAAACTAACAAAGGAGATGCTAAACAACAGGAGTGGATTCAGGTAAGGTTTGTACTGTATACAGATACGATAAATCACAATTCTTTATAATTGTTAAAGACACAACAGAGGCTATCCTGGAACAAACCAGAGATCTGTTTTACCCAACAGCCGCAGCTTTCTTTTGGCAACTCCTTGGTAGGTTTGTTACTTATCCTGGTAAGAAATTGTTTGCTTTGAATCTGTCTCTTAATAGTTTGATTCACTGTTTCCTAGCTCTTGCATACAAAGAGGCATTGGTCATTGTCTACCCTGTTCATGGCACATACGCCTGGGTAGACCTCTGTCAGGCATCCCTCCCTATCTCATCGTCTCTGTTCCAGGCTGAAAAGTCCTATCCTGCTCAGTTGTTCTTCATATGTAAATGGTATCTTTGGTCCTCTGAAGTCTTCCCAGTTGTGCTGTAACCTGGTGAAATGAGGTTACAAGAACTACATACACTGTTCAAGATACAGGTGAACCATAGATTTACTGTGTGTCATAATGATGTTCTGTGTCCTCCTTTATTCCTTTCTTACTGGCTTTTGTCAGTTGATCTTTTTATTTTTTTAATTTTTTATTTTGACTGCAGCTGATCACTGTGCTGGCATTTTCATGGAATTGGCTATTTTAACTCCAAAATCTTGTGTCTAAACTCCAGTGGTCAACCTTAAGCCTGCCATTTTAGATGTAAAGTTAGGACTGCTTTTCCTGTGCGTGCTGCTTAACATGAATTTGTGTTGAAATTAATTCACCTTTTTATTACCTAGTCACTCATTCTCTTAAGGTCTTTCTGGAATTCTTCACAGTCCTCATCCTGAACAACTTCTTATCATCAGGAAAATTTTCCTGCCCTCTTTTCAGATATTTTGTAAATACATTGAACAACAGAGGCTCCAGCATGGGTGGAGACATCTCCTACCCTTTCTGTCCTACCCGTCAGGTAGTTATTTGTCCTGTCTCAGAACCTACTCTCTTATGGCTGTTAGTTTCCTTTAAATGTTGTAGGAAGGAAGTCTCAAACATGTTTTTTAAATCCCCATTAGATATAATTAGTTAGATCACCTTTATCCATGGATTTGTTGATTTCTATCCTGTATAGAACACAATCTAACAAAGTACTAAGCTATGTGAATACTCAAGGAATATGAACAATACCACTGAAGTCGGCGGATTACTGCCGTTGTTGAGATTGAACATCGTTTGAGTACGTTGTTCGAAGGCAGTATGATGTGAATGCTCTCGCTTACGAAAATTGTTAGCCTTCCTTGATAGTAAGTACTTTCTACACAGAAAGGTGAGGGCATCCTTTTCTGATAGTCTTTAACATCCACAAAACCTTTCAGTAAACAGATTTTCAGAAGTGCAGGAAGGCTCCCCAGTGTCCACTGCCGACATGCTTAAATAATGGGACGCTCAGAGCCTTTTTTCCCCATGAGCAGCAGTGCTGTTCCAGTAACTGCCATAAGGCCCTGCCTAACCTCTCTGGTGCTGGCACCCGTAGCACGGGAATATCCTGGAGCTGTCTTATAGGGATTCACAGTTGATGAAGCTTGCTCTGCTGCTAAAAGAAATGCATGTCAAACTGTGGCCTCAAAGTTAGCTTGGTTTTTCACAACTTCAGGAGTTTGCAAAAACAGTCAGTAGATGACTGCTTTTCTTAATGCAGGCCTTTTTCACACTGCAAAAATCTCCTATGTGATACAGTTACTTTACATTTTTTATTATGATTGTTGTTGTTGTTGTTGTTATTATTATTATTATAGGTTGTAACTTGTACATCAGAAAGCATTGGTGAGCAGTCCTGCTTGCCTCTGCTTATTATATAGGTGTAAATACTTGCATAGGTAACTTTGACACGTTATGATCTATGATAAAATCAAAGGTGAGTGTTTTTCCCATGCATATTGAACAGTTCTTTTGAGCAGGCTATATAGTCTGTGGGTACTGGATCATTTCTGTCCAATGTGTTTATAACTTGCATACCTTGCATGTATCATTTGATCATTATGCTTCTTTACTAATTTAATTCTGGTTTTCCTCATTCAGAAAATTCATGAAGTAATGAAGAAGCCAAACATAAGCCCTAAAGTGCGGAACATCCTGGAGCAAATGCGCGTCTTTGATAATATTCCAAGGAAAAAAGCAAAGTTTCAGGTATGGTTTAATAGAGGTTTGTAGTAATGCATGCAGTGAGCTTTAAAATAGACTTTCTTCAAGTGCCACTCTCTTTTAACGACGGTGGGACAAACTGCTTATTTGTGCATTGGTAAACAGATGATGTAATAGCTGAATTTCAAATAGGCAGTGTTTGTCAAATACATCTCCTTGCTTAAAAGGAGTCTCTCTGTGCTATTTTAATAAGGTGTTAAGCCAGAGACTCACCATTCAAGCTTAATCTCCATGTGCAGGTTTATTCTTTTTTTAATACCTTTCTTTTTTTCTGTTTGCAATTTCTGTTGAATGTCCAAATTCTTAGACATACTTTTAAAGGATTCTTATTTCTGTGGCTTTGTTTTTTCCTGGTAAAGGCAAAGTACTGTTCTGAGAGTTTTCCTGTTGCGCAGTATTCTGACAGAATCTCCCACACTGCATGCTTCACCAAACTTTGCATCACAGACAATGCAGATTCCAAATGTTTCATGTGGTATCAGTGAAGAATTACTGACAAGCTGGGCGCTTTTTTTGTGTTGGTTTTTTTCCCTCTGTTCTGTGCCTCAGATTGTGAGGCTGGGAGAAGATCATGATTGCTTCCAAAGCATTCAAATAGAAACTAATAGAGCTGTGGTGAAATTGCAGCTAGTGAGCTGAAGGTTAGAATATTTTTCTACAACATTAATGTTCTAAGCAGGAAAAGTGATATTGTCAAGAAGCCTGTTTCTTTTTGGTAAGGTACACTGCAGTGGAAGATCAAAAGTTTTTGCAGTTTATTGTTCCAATTTACTCGTAGCTTTCCTGGGATTTTCATTGCATTGCAAAAATCTTTACATTAGGTTTTACTTAGAATTCCACATTCCTGAAAATTGATCTGTTGCTGATAGTGTGAGCATATTATAAATGCTTTGTTTTCATTTTCAGCAGGAACTCCTGCAATAGCCCCAACAACTTTCAAATGTTTGCATTGAGATACTTGCTTAAATTTTACTTCTCTTTAATAAAGTAAGGTATCCATTTAGGAGCATGACCATCTGTCCAGGATGCAAATAAATAAATAAGATCAGATCCTTAATGTTTTAACTCATAGGAACAGTCAGAAGGTTTGCTAGGACATTAACATAACCAGCTGTATTCAAAAACTTGAGGATTATCTCTTCTGTGTGTTTGCCTGTTGCGGATTGCAGTTGGTGAGGCGATTGAGAGGTATGGTATAGTCTCATAGCAGTATGCAGGTGTTATGCAAAACAGTTTAGCATGGCGGTTTAGGAGATTCATAGAGAGTAAACGTCTAACCAGATTTTAATCAGAAGAAATTTAATTAGATTCCTAAATGAAAAATAAAATCAAGAACCAAATATATGGTATTCAAGAAAAAAAATCACAGATGCACCTTTTCAATTATTGTTGTTTTTTTCCTGCACAGAACTGGATGAAGAACAGTTTGAGAATTACTGACAGCACTTTGCAAGACCAGGTGTGGGATATTTTCTCTGAAGCAACCAGAAATGTAAGTTCAGTTAGAGGTACAACATCGTACAACAGGAACACGGTCAAAAATGGTGGAAGGAAAACCTTTCAGACTGCCTTTGTAGATGTTAGCAGAAACAGTCTCCCATTGTTACAATGGGGACAATGCTATAATGTAACATTACTAGGCTAAATCGCTAATTTGTGGAATGTTCTGTTGCTGAAGTAGTTGTGCATGGGGGGTAGGTTGTGATTAAAAATTTGGACACAGTGACACAATTGTGACATGATAATCAGAAGGCTAATTTAACGTCATTCTATGCTATTAGTACATAAGAAAAGGGAAAAACACTACCTTTAGTTTTGATTCCAGTCATTTATCACACACTAAGATGGAATAAAATATCTTTTCAGAACTTTACTGGCCTCAAATTAATGTTTATTGGAGCGTGAAATTAACAACACCTAGTTTACCTAGCCAGGACAACCTATTTTGTTAGCGCAGAGAGATGAGATCCTCCAGTTTGTGGACCTGTTTTCTCAGTGCCTAATTTGCTGTTGCAGTACTAGTGTAACATGTTTTGATAGGGTGTTGTTTTGATTGTTTGTTTATATTTATTGCTGCTACTGGAAAGCTGTTCCAGAAACTTACCTCTCTGTTGGTGGAAAGATTGCTCTCCTTCTCCCCCCAGCTTCTTTTGAGGAAGGGTGCAGGAGTGGCTTTGACATTAACCTCTTGTTGATCACGCTTGATTTTCCTGATTTGATGATTCCAGTTAAATCTATTTGTAGTTTTTCTGAAGCATCTAAATATAAGAGCCAGGAAGCAAAGAAATACATTTTTTAAAGGATATGAACATAACATAAACTCACGGCATTGAATTTCTAGTACATTGTCTTGCTGGAACATTAATTCTGAGTCGATATGACTTCACTAAAGCCATAAGTAGTTCCCTCTTGATTTAAACTGATTTAAAAAAAATAATCTTGAATACGAACAATTACATTATTTAAACAGAAGTCAATAATTTACTTTTTCCATAGAATATAGCATTAAAGTAAAATATATAACACAGCTTTCTTGCTCAGGTTGTTTCAACGCACCTTTAAGAGTTCTTAAAAACATCTCGATATTCTTTGTAATACATACCTTGAAATGTATGTGCTCAAAGGGAGTTCTAAAGTGGAATTCAAACTGAACTGAAATTACTCTTTAAAAAAACATGTTGGTATTAAGTGGCTTGTATAAACATGTATTCTCTTTCTAAACAGCCACATTAATGTTTCTGTAATTATATTTCACTTGTCATTATTAAAGTTTAATTTAAAGATAAAAATGTTCATTAACATATTAATTCTTCTACCAAAAAAAATAGTGTTATAAGCCCAGGACCATTAAAAGAAAAACAAATATATTAAGGTGAGAAAAGTACAATTAAAACATCTAGCGCTGCCTTTGTTGACATTATGCAGTAGTAGTTTGTTGTCGTAGACGTATCCCAAGGCAGAGAACTGGATGGCAAAGCTAAGATGATTGCTCCAGGGCCGTATATTTGAGAATAGGTTCGGTATCTTTCTGTAGTACGCTGTATTTTTGTGCGTGTAAATCAGTTGTCTCTCTCTTTATTACATTTAGTAAATATGTTAAAAAATACATAGACAATTATTTCAAATGGCAAATATATATGTTGTAAGATAACATTTCTTCTGTGACATTAAGGCAATTAGCGTTTAGGCTGTAAAATGAAAAGAATCAGCCACACTATTACTATTTCTCAGGTAGCTGGTGTCACCAGACTTAAGCAATTTCATTGAATTCAGGATATTAGTGTTCTTCATGAATGATGCAGTAGAGAGAAGTTGCAATGTCAAAAAAGGCATGTAAAAATTGTAATAATCTATCTTTCAACAAAAGATTTCAAGTGAAAAAGAACAAGGCAAACCACAGCAGAAGGAAGAGCGGCAGTCTGCAGAAACTGGGGAAGAAACAATGGCAGAAGAAAATGGAGTTACAGATGATAAAATTGAGAGGAAAAAGAATAAAAGAGAACGAAAAGAGGAGAGACAAAAGAACAAAAAGAAGGAGAAAAAAGACTTGAAATTAGAAAACCAGTCAGAAGTAAAAAAGAGTAAAAAGTCCAAAAAAGGAAAGGAGAGCTTGGAGAATGAATGTGAAATAAACGGAAATGGCCATCAGAGTGATACAGAAGAGCAAACAAATGTAAAGAAACGCAAACATAAGCATGCAGAAGGTATCTGTCCTACACCCTTTATTCTTGTTTGTTTTCAAGATGCCTTTTCTCAATGCTGTAAAGCTCAATAATGTACTTCTAGTAGAATTTTTGAAGTAGTAATTTACATATACAAATTACATTATTTTTAATACTGTGGATGCACAATCCTTTTATAAAATCTGAACATCTCAGCAAATTGACCGAAAAACCATTTGCAACCCAAACCATTCTATGACTCTGAAATACAGACTCCTGTTACAAGAACAGCAACTTTAAGTCATGTCAGAACTTTTCTTCTATTTTTATGATTTTTTTTGTGTGTTTATCCAATTCCATCTGTAGAGGAGCCTCATATCACAACAAAGAGAATGAAAACGGAAAACATTTCAGAAGACATGGAGACAGAAAATGCCAATGGCGATGAAGAAAATGTGGGAACAGATAAAGGTATTCTTCAAGGGGGAGTTTAGGTACAAAAATATTCTGTAAGAGACCTAGTGCAGAATATAAATATGACGCTTTTTGCAGCAAGCTATGAAATAAATTGTGCCTCAGTATATATATGTATATTCAGTACACAATATCTGTTGCAGAGTAAGTAGCCTGTACTACACTTAACACCTGGTGCTGAATTACTTCTCTCATTTGTTGCTTCTGCTGAGCTGGCAACCTCTGGCTACACTTGCCTTCGCTGGGCAGGGAGAAATTGGGCATGTGCTTCTCTGCAGCAGGTCTCTTCCCTGCTGCCATGCACGTGAGCCACCAGACAGCACAAAGGGTAGCGACTCGCTTAACACGCTTTGTATCTCTTACCTCCCCAGTTTTGCTCAGTGAATCATAAATTGGACTTAAGCTCTGTGTGACCTTAGTTTATGGTTAGATAAACCTACTTATGCCCATCACCCAGCACACTGTTACTGTCAGGGAGTGTCTGTACTTGAACATATGGATTGTTTGTTTGGAAACTACATGTTAATGACCTCTGCAGTGGGTACTGTGTGAAATTCACTATCTGTGCTCTAAGGGTGAGGAGACAGGAGCTTTCCAACTATTCCTGTATTACAGAAGAGTTGCTGCTTAACAGCTGAAGTTCAGAAATTAAGCAATCCTGTTTTTTCATCAGACAATTATATGTGGGTTCTTCATGTCTACCCTATTGTAATCCTCAGAAACAGCCTACCTGTCTTTATGCTTAAGACACCCTCCTGCTGTAGAGTGGGTAAGACAGTAATGAACTGTGATGATAACTGCACCAAAATTAAGAGATTGAAGGCTGGTCTCTGACCTGGAAATACCTAATTTTACTAATGATGTAAACCTAATTATTTTCTAGGTAAATTCAACTGGAAGGGAACCATCAAAGCTGTTCTGAAACAGGCTCCAGACAATGAAATCTCAATTAAAAAACTAAGAAAAAAGGTACCGTACAACATGGGTTTTGAATTTCCTTTGGTCTTGTGAATTTCTTTCTGTAATGCTTAAGTTCATAAAGTCATGTCCCACATCAGCAAAAAAGTTTGACAAAGCAAATTTTGCTTTTGACTTTGTTGCTTGCTTTTTGATCAATTACCAAAGCAATTCATACAACAGAATACCAGTTGACAGAACATCAACCAAAGGACACGTTCTTTATTGCTTACTGGACTACAGAAGACATTCAGTGCTAATTCTGCAAAGGAATAATAGCATAATAGATTCCATGCTACTTTTTACACAGTAACGTGAATGTAGTATTGCTTAGAGTGGAATCGTCACTAACTCAAAACTGTTCCTCTGTCTTTGTGCAGGTTATAGCTCAGTATTACGCAGTAGCTGGTGAACATCACAAATCAGAAGAGGATATTCTAGTCACATTTAATAAAAAAGTGAATAACAATCCCAAGTTTAAAGTTTTAAAGGACAAAGTGAAACTCCTGAAATAAGAGTTTGCATACTTTTCATAACCTTTGCATTTTAATCTTGGAGACGAGTCAGATTCTTCTGTCAGCTGTACAAATATCACGCGTTGGTCTCAATTTAAATTGTGTATGTGAGAGCAGAATTTAACTTTAAAGACTGGTTCTTCCTCTTTTTCTAGATTTATCACGGAACATTTTCAGATATTTTATTTTTTTGATTTTATGGAAAATGTATATTTTTGGTACAGGTTTTAAGAGGCATTGAAACTAATTGCTGCCTACTATATTAAAATTCTTCCAGTAATGGATATAATTTATAGGCATGAATGTTTATCAGGACCTGCGTTGTAAGGATTTTTGTAGAAACTATTCTAAAAGCAAACAGGATTTTCATATTCAAAACCCCACCATGGAATAAATGTTTTGTTACGCTGAAGTTCAAAATGGTATGACTGATGTCCCCTTTACACACTGTAGCTAGTATATACAGGCTTTAATAACCTGTTAATTTTGTGTTGTAAAATGCATAATTAAAATGTCTGTCAAGTTTGTGTATGTAATACTGCACATTCAGCAAAAAATCTAAAGACTGTTACCTGTCTATGTTACCTATATGCATAGCTACTGAATGTTTTAATTAGTCATGCATCTGACTTCAAGTATACGTAGTCACATGGACTACAAATCGACTGATGAAATAAATTTCTTTATAACACCACCTTAAATGTAGTAAATCTTGTCATTTTGTGATTGTATAATAAATTCACAAATTATACAAAATTTGAAGAGGCTGTTACATTGCAGTCACAGAAAAAAATTAGGCAGGACTGAAATCTTGTATGTAAGAGACAGAGTTGCCTGTGGAAAGTTGAGGTTTATCAGGTTTTAATTGAATGCAAAATACTTCCAGATGGGGAGATTCCTACCATGGAGTCATCTGTTAAAAACAGAGGTAGAAAGCCAGTGAAAATGTGTTGCAGTAGGTAGTATGGTGTTTTGGAAATGGCATAGCGCTTTCAAGCAGATACACTTTTGTAAAGCTCCATAATGAAAATACCTGAATTTATAGAAATACTGAGTATATTAAAAGTATAAATATGAAAAAATTAACTATCTGATACACTGGGTCCAGTTTTTCTGAGTACCTGTTTGTCTTGTTTATTATAAAAGTTGCAACAAAAAAGCCTAATAAATTAAAGATCTCTTCAAAATGTGTTTGTTGTTAATTCATAAGAATGGCTTTGGAGATAAGTAGAATAAAATTTATTTACAGACATGGAGAAACTTTGAGAAGTTGTTTGAACACATTTTACAAACTTAGATTTCTGTTTAATGTAGGAAAGGACGTACAGTAAGTCCTTGTGAGTGACACTGACATTAATACGGTGCTGTTAATCTCACTGTGTTTATTTTACAACAAATACTGTTACGTTAAGATCCTAAATAGTTTTGCTATGGTAATTGTTACAGGTTTAAATTAATTATTTTTTTTTCCGAATTAATTCAAATTATGCCATTCCCCTACACTTTCATCTTCCATTGCCGTTGACCACAGCATGTTTGACACACAGAAACTACATTTGCTGAACTTCTGATGATGATACCTAAAGTTCTCGTGATGACAGGAGCACTTAGGGGCGCAAGTCAGCAGCTGTTCCAATTGTGCTGGCTAATTCTGTGCCGTGCCTCCGTCCTGTCCTCCCTTCCCTCAGATGAGGATCCAACCTCCCTGTCTGACAGAACACCCGCCCCATGTGCACAAGCCAGGATCGTTTCCCTGCCGCCTGCCCGGTGGGAGCGTATCTCGTAGCTCCGCTCAGCGTCTGACGTGACACACCGCTGGCTGTGCAACGTGCCAACCTGCATTACTCGCACGTTTTTCCACTAAAGGCCTGCTATTTTCTTGACATGCTCATGAACTCATGAGTTGCCTCTTTTTTCCTTTTGCAGGCTGGTGAGGGCAGTTTGGATTGTTTATGCTATGCATTTAAAAATAACTATTCACAGCAAATTCTTACTTTGGAGTGTTGCGAGTTACCTTTCACGGCTTGGGAGAACGACAAGGTTCTGCTCGTGAAAACAATTGGCATTTTCTAATCTGCAGATGAAGAAGCTGATCTATGTCAGATGGAAACGAGTCTAAAAGTACCTTTGAAGTTACACAACGGTTCTTTTATTCAGTCTAATAGATCATCAGATACTTGGTTCATGTCATTGCGAAGTTCTGGTGTCTGATGCTCAGGGTTTACTTTAGTGGTCGCTACAGGCCTCTCTGAAGCAAAGCAGCAGACTAGATGTTTAGAGTCACCTTGTGTCAGTTTAAAGCTGAAAATAAGGAACAGCAAATCAACAGTATGAAGATGAGCTATCTGGGTAGGGTTTGACCTCGACATTTTTTCCTGCAGTAACTGTTTTCTTACTGTTTCAAAGGCCTGACCTCCCCTGGCTGTAGCTGTGGTTGTGCGCAGTGCCTACATGGGGTAGGAAACATGACTTTGCATCTTATTTTTCCCCTCTCACTGTTTTTGCCTAATGATTTGGCAGACATGGAGCAAATTAATTCCTCTTTATTGATGGTCACTAGCAGGAGTATTGTAAGTCCTGTTACAATTAGAGTGGTATTACCGTTTCCTAGTCTGTTGGCAGAAAGAAGGAGCGGAGGGAGCAATATGTTTTGTAGGTATATTTTTCTTTCTGAATGTTCCTGGAAGTACCACACGATGGTAGATGAGGCTCTCCCGCTAATTATAGATGACTACAAGTGCTATTGAAGCCCGTGCACAGTAGTTTTATTGACATACAGCTCTCCAGTAAAAAAAAATAGACCTCTGTGTTTTTTCATCAGACAATTAATAGAGGACTGAAATTGGCTTTCCCACTTACAACAGATTTGAGCTTTAATTTACTGCTTGCAACTAATGATGTCTCAATTAGATTGAAGTTACTTGGTTCTTTAAAGCTGCCAATTTAGTGGTAATCATTTCAGAGGGAGGCATAATCCCTTGCAGACCATTTAGAATATTTCATGAAGACAGAAAAACCATAGAGGTCGATCTAATATCTATTCAGTGATTAATCAGCATATTTAACAGTATTTTTTTAAATCCCATGGACCTGTTTCAATGAAGTTCTGTACCTTGAATGCTCTTTTTTTAAGTGAGGGGGTGGGTGTACAACCTTAAGGTCTACCAAATGCAAAAAGGCAACAGTACCAACTTACCTGCTTGCACTCAGACAGCATGTAATGTGTAAAAGCGAGTATTCCAGACAGTATTAACAGCAAGGCACAACCCACAGTGGTAATGTGGCAACTTGCCAAGCACGTGCTTGCTGTTTAATTAATATGTTCATTAAGCATTATTATCTGATCGCAGCTTCTAGGTCAGACGATGACTTTGACTGAACAGCTCTTAAGTCCTCATTTGAGTGGCTTTGGAGTCTGTCACCTTCAGAAGCAAATGCCAGGACTGAGATCCATCTGTGCACGCATGCGCCTGAAGAAGGAAGATCTAGCTCACGGTACTTGCAGTGGTTCTGGGTGTTGTGCGTGTGCTGATCGCATGACTGCCATGCCTCCCTAAATCGACTACTGCAAGCCGTGGCCATCGATGCGAAGTTTGACGCCCATGGAAATTCAGCTGACATGATCCACAACTGATGTTTTAAATACATTTGACAACAGGCACATGATGAACCAGCAAGTTTGTCATCTTTGATCTAGGTTCTCAGCAGCAAAGTCAATTGATTACGGTTATCCATGGACTGGAAAGTTGTGGGTGAATTTACCAAGCACACTACTGACCTGTTCAAAAATACCTATAGTACAGAATATTTAAAAGAATGCCATGACAGTACTAAGTAGCCCTTTATTTTAACATTTTATCTGGCAGAACAGCTGTGATCTTGGACTTTAACAGCATGCCAGTGTATGGGGTTTGTTGCCATGAAGGACTTCACATACTGAACCACTGAGTTAATTTCTTGTAGCATTTGGTCATGACGTCATCAAAACCACATATGAATAATGAGTTCAGTTGTGTACATGGGGAGATTCAGCAAAATCTAGCACGCATTGCAGTCCTATCACCCAAAACCCATACAAACCCGACAGCAAAACAGAAACCGCTGAGCCTCAAAATCAAAATTGCTGGCTTACAACATTTCCACTTTTTACTCGTCTTTCCAGTTCTAACAGATCCTATCTTTTGGTACATGAATTGCCGTGCACTTCAGATACTATTGGTATTATGCAGCTCATTAAACGAAGACTTAAGCATTATGTGTTTTAACATCAAACAAACAAATAAACCCCTGAAGGCCAGCAGCACTTCTTCATGTTCTTTAGACAAGGTATTTTTACAGTATTGTCCCCTTTCTCCTTATTTTTTTCCCCTATGCTTTCAGGACAAAGGGGCATTGCTTAATGTTGATTTTGCAGGGTGGCAGAATCACGTGGCTGATGGACATGTATCTTTTGTTGTGTTTTTCTCACTTGCAATCAACAACAGTAACATTCAGAAAGGGACTTTATTATCTTGCAGCTGCCACTCCAGATTCTGAGGAAAAGAGACAGAGTCCTTCCAGGCTTTTCCAAAGGCAGAAAAGCTACTGTAAAATCACGTAATTTAAAAAAAATGAGAAAACACAGCACAAGTGTCAATTCTATTTTCTGCATTTCCTGGTTTACTTGCATGAATTTATACTATTAAAGCTAGTATTTTAATATAGTTTGCACAGATAGATCTCAATAGATGAGAATGTAAATTGAGTTCTGGTTTTACTAGCAAGAGCTGGTTATTTAAGTGTCACAGTGTAAAAAAAAAAAAGTCATACTATTCAATATTTACTTTGTAACTACACATTTTACACTTGTTCTGCTTCAGAGTGAGATGTGAAAACAGGTAAAATTAATGTTAACAATTTAGAGTCTTCTAGTATTCACTCAGTACTGTAACCACAGGAAATTTCTTTGTTACTGCACGGGTCAGGGTACTGAAAATTTAGTGCAAGAGAATGCTTGTATAAAGCTTCACTTAGCATTTAATACAAACTGACAAAATCGCGCAGAATTTATTTTTCACTTTCTTTTCCACAAATTATATGTTTATCAGTCATTGTTAATGTCAACAGTCACAACAAATTGATGAGAAACCAGCAGATAATACTAACAGCATTACAAAATGTTCCCGAATATGTTTGGTTTGTTTATTTTCTAAACAGCGTAATGGATCTCCACAATAAAATATGCCTTATAGCTAAAATTTTCCTTTCTAAAATAGCGTCTTGGAAATTGAGTGTCTCGGCGGCAGGGGAGGGAAGGAAATAGTATTGTAAATTAGAAAATCGTTTAAAGCTAGTGGCTTTCTCGGTAAGTCTAGCATAAGCTAGGGAGTTTAAGCACTGAAAGAAAAACCTTCAAAGGATGCCTGCTTATTTGTCGTGCTCGGCCCTCCGCTGTACCGGTGCATTAGAGTAGTTCATTCTTCTTTCCCCCAGTGAAAACCGATCCTCCCACCTGGTGCCATAATCCGATTCCATCAGTACAATGTAGGCAGACCCCGACATGAGTAGTGGCTTATAGCTGATGACCACAGGATACAGACCCCCAACACATGGTTTCGTTCGGGAACTTTTAAAGCTGTAACACTCACCCTTATTAAGGAAATAAGAGAGCAAATATTAAACTTTTTGTGTGAGATAAGCAAAAAAAGGCATATTGTTCTGTACATCGAGCTGTATTCACAGGTTACAAGATATCTCAGCAATATATTCAACATTTATCCCTTTCTTCTCCCAGTTTAGCCTTTAAGAAAAAACAAGAATAAGCCGTTTCTTTTCTGCTCTGTCAGCCAAGAAAAGCAGCATATTACGTTTCCCATTAGTGCTTTTACAGGAAGCGTTACTTTATAGTGAATTCTAAATTTCACTTGGACTACAGGAAGTTTCAGGAGTAACTTTTCTTTGCACATGTTAAGATACAATTCCTCTTGCATCTGTAACCTACCGCTTTTCTTTGCAAGACAGAATTCCTTTTGCACCTGAATCCTTAGACTTTCACACTCTCACAGGGTGCTGCTGAAACAGCTTCAAGCTTTTTCCTTAGGTTGGACTTTTTTTTTTTGGAAGACTGCAGATTATAAAGCTCAGTCTTTTCTCAAACATATCCTCATTTTGGTTTTTATTTATCCCTCCTTTTTAAATTTCTTCTACAAGACTTAAAATTGTCCAGTGAGACAATCAGAGACGGTGTTTTGCCCTTCTCAACGTCCATCTTTTGTATAGAAACTGCCCTTGCTGCTCAACTCCGTATCTGAGTTACAGCAGAAGTAAAATAGCTGACTTCCTACAAAAGTAATTTTATAGTTTCTGAAATGACTTGAAAATAACAGAAAACCAGAAATTGTGTCTCTGTATGCCTACCCATTAAACTACTGTTCTCAAACTTTTAGGTGGAATGCATTACTACTAAATCAGTATCAAAATCCTAACTGAGGCCTGATTATAGTCAAGCTCAACTCTCACATATATTTGTTAGAAAAAAGGTGCTTTTAAACATACTGAGATCATCCTCTCAGGCAGCACAAAATCCATCTGAAAGTATTCAGGTCACTATTTTTCATTTAAGTGACAACAAAAAGTAACACCAGAATTTTGTCTCCATTGCAGATGGCTCAAAACATGTGGGTTTTGTTCCTTTGTTCTGTTCTTTGCAGTAGCCATGTAATGAATTCTTGCAACCCAGCCATTAATGTATAAATGCAAAACATTAAGTACACTGCTATACATCTGACTGTCTGCCCTTCTGATGGCCTTTGACTCTTGATGATGAGAAGGAATTCAAAAAGGAACACACAGCTATTGACACTGTGTAGTATAAATGCATGACACAGGCTGATGTTTTTCGTGGGTGATACAGGACCAGAATTTTCTCCTAGGCTTTTCTTTTTTACCATTACAGCAAGTGCTTCACTTACTGAAGCCAATACTCTGTGCCTGCATTTCTGCCTTGCACTTCTAAATCAATTGCTAGTATAAAAGCTTCTACTGAAAGCCTAGAGCGCTTTATTGATTTTTTTTCCCCATCTATCCATTCTGCCGCTTATTATAAGACATTTTATGGACTGTTTGTTCCTAGAGTTTCCTTGTCTTACAACATGAAATATGTTTTCCTCTTCCCTTCTTGCTGCTACAATTCTGTCCCACCTACCTACCTAGCTTTTTTGGTGAACTTTCAGAACTTAAGTGGTTTCAGAGGTTAGCATTGGCGAAGTTTTCTATGAGAAAAAAATACATGAAATCCGACTATGTTCTTATAGACCTGTTCACATTAAGCATATTAGCCAAAACAGTAACAGGAATTGTGCGACCATCCTCCAACTAAAATTTCAGACCGAGGTATTGCTGAATTTAGTTTTCATACCAGCAAACATCTTTCTCTCCTCTTTTCCTTCTCTGACAGCATTGCATTCTGTCAGTGTTCCCTGTAACTCTGTTGTCCAACTACAATACCAGATCAAAATACATGAAAAATTGACCTTACAGGATACATAAGTGGTAATGGATTGTGAAGGACGATGGTAAAGAAAACCTGCTTACAAACTTGAATGAAGCGCGTAAAAGCTTTATTTTGTGTTTATTTTTTTAGGACTCCACAGAAAAGTGTCTCCAGGCAAACAGCATGAGCTGAATTCCACACTGTGTACATCAGGGAGATGTTCCTATGCTGAACACATTATGAAAATTATCTGTACTTTCCAATCTTGTACCAGTGAGGTCCACATGCCCAAGCAGCTTTTTCCCTGCTTCATTACAGCAGTCAAATCCCAGGCAGTGGGGACACTAGAACATCTCCGAAGCAACAGTTAATATGCTACCACAGCCTATAAAAAGGCTAACCTCCATCAATACAGAAATAGTGTCCTGCCCAAAGACAGCAATAGTCCTGTAGAGCAAATATTTGATGAATACTAAACTTGAATGCCCGTTCCCACAACTGACAGCCTTTCCTGTGTGAATCAGATCTGTGATCTTCATTATTAAAAACCAAAACAAGACAAACAAACAAAACTTTAGGATGATTCTAAATGCCCTAAGTACGACACTCCTGACATATTGTTAGAGATGCATGGTTGCACAGACCTTTTCCTCAGTGAGGAAATCGGTTTCAGTGATTCCCAAGTGTTCCCTTTCCCACCCTCCCACATCTGGCCATTTATTTTTGCCTCTCCACCACCCCCTGCATTTTTGCAGGCTTTTAAAAACAGATCAAATCCTCAAACTGGGAGGTATTATATACCACTACTGGGGATTGAGCAGTCAAGAACAATTATAGCTGGAGTATTGCTGCCAAGGGCTTTGTATCATTAAACTGTAGTCTTAGGAAAACATTTTGAGAGCCATTGTACTCCCTAAGAAAGCATGCACAGTTAACTGAAACTAAACTCGATAAATTATTTAGGAGAGAGAGTAGGAAGATTTACTTATCAAATTCTAGGAGAATGGTTTATCCAGATTTATTTCATGGGCTTTGTTTACATGTTTTAAGATCCAACCTGGAATGAACAGTCTTCTCATTTTATATTCTTAATGCCGATTATAGCAGAAGGCAAGATGCTTTTGAATATTGAAGCTACCTAACATTTTTAATCAGGACAGCTGAGGGCGTTGAAATGGCCTTCCATCAAATAGATACTTCAGATTAAAGTATGTTCTGGAACAGGTACTTTTTTTGTAATTTGCAGACAACTTTCAAGGTGAAGAATAACATACCTAGATAAATCAGATTATATTATATGGTGCATTCTTTCTCTGTTCTCTTAGATGCCCTCTTCACCTCTGTAACTGCCTTTATATTTTCTGCTTTCTTTTCCTTCATGAAGTTCAAATGCTTGCATGCTTATATATAGTGCATTCTTGGTATCAAACACTCTATTATATGTATTGTTTCCTTCCTAAAGGGTTAGTTCAGGGCTGCACTGTAATTTAATACTCGCATGAGAATTCAACTTGAGTTCAATAGTTTGTATATGTATCACATAAAGAGTCAACTGACTTTTAACTTTTAATTGTTTTTTAGATTTGCACTGTTACTCACACCAAGTACTTTTAAGTCCTTTCCCGATTATTTTCCATTGTACTGAATTTAAACTAATTAAAGGAATGCTAGATGAAAGCAAGAGAACTGTAGTACTATTTGGAGCCTTTTCTTCTGGCCTGGATGAATTAGACAATGTATTTGCTTTTTCACTCAGTGTAAGAGAGGATATGCAATGCTTTCTTATAAGACCAATGTTCAGAAAGGATTGAGAATCTCTATGCAACCAATCCTTTTACTCCTGAGAGTAGAAGATTACTAGTCACTTTATTATTACTTAATTCATGAGCAGAAAGCACAGGGTATATTGAACAATCATTCCTCAGAATGAAGAACATGCCTATACTGTATGCAACCTACTTTAGCTAAAAAGGAACACGTGGAGAGAGAAGCCAGCGCTACTTAGATAAGAAATTAAGAAAACTCCAATCAGGTCTTTTGTGAACAGATAATGTTTGGGCTAATTTAGCTATTGACTTCTGTAATGCAGAAAAAGTTACAAATATTAGCTAGAATACTAGAAAACTAATTTGACTTTCTAAAAGTGAGAAGTGAAAACTGGGAAGTCTAATTCTAAAATTCCTATGTACCCAGTCAAGGAACATAAAAAGCTACCACTTGTGTGTCTTAAGAGCTACCTGTAAATCAGCATAAAACCAACTGATCAGTAAATAGCAAATGCACAGCAAGCAACAAGAAAATTAGTTTCAAAATATCCAACTAGGTTTCAAAATTCAGCTTTCACAACTGCAAAATCTGAATATTTAAAAACATTCAAATAACTTACAAAGCTTTCTTTCCTAATTAAAAGAAAAGAATGTGAAGGTGTTGAAGTCAGTTTCCAAAAACATGGACACGTTATGTGAGAGACCAGGAATACAGCAAAAAAAAAATTGCTGCGAAGTCTACCCTGTGCACATTTCCTTTACAAATCTTCAAATTCACAAATTCCTTCCACAGACTGTTAACTAAATTTATCTGATCAAGCACCACATTTTAAAATACTTCCTAATATTTCTGCAGGGATTCTTAAACTTTAACTTGCAAGAATTAATTATCCATAACAGCGCCATTGTTTAGATGCTTTGTTAATGACGTTGCTCATTTTCTAACAGTCTCAGTTCAGCTCCTGATCACTATCTACTCTTTAAGGGATTAATAATTTCTGAATCAGAGAAGCTCTGTGAAAAGATCACAGAAAACATCTCAGCTCTACAAACACTGAACATGAGCAGTCCAGGTTAAGGTCAATAGTGAGTCAGGGAAGGGAAGCTCTTATTTCAGCTCTTTGCACAATACCTACTCTGTAGGTAAACAGGAGTCTTCAGTTTAACAACACTAACAGATCTCTACCTTTTCAAGTATACATATTTATTTAATTGCTACATCTAAATCAAAGATATTTCCTATGAATAGCTTTTTCAAAGAAAACGCATGAAGATTTCCTTTGTTTCTTATTTGAATCACTAGCATGAAAAGTGAAGGCTGAGGTAATCGTTTCACTCAAAGGAAATAAAACAAAGAAACCTCTATTTCATTGCTCAGAGGCTCCCATGAGCTGTTAACTTCAAAATATTCAATCAAGCTAAATAAAAAATAATCACTGTGGTCACTAAGGACTATGATGTGGTAGGCCTTTATATGAGCCATGTTCTAAGGCTGGGCAAAACAGTTTCTACACACTATGGCATGGCTCCTGTGAAGTTCAGATGTAAATGAAGGCCTGGCTTTCTGCAAAGAAAAAAAAATGTAAAAAATTGTTCCATTCTTGTATCTTTTAGGCTGAATTTACTCAACATTTGTCCTGGTTTCAGTTGAGAGTGAGTTAACTTTCTTCATAGCAGCCAGTATGGGGCTGTGTTCTGGGTTTGTGCTGGAAGCAGCGCTGACAGTGGAGAGATGTTTTTGCTGTTGCTGAGCGATGCTTACACAGAGCCAAGGCCTTTGCTGCTTCTCGCACCGCCCCGCCGGCGGGATGGCTGGGGGTGTGCGGGGAGTTGGGAGGGGACAGACAGGGCAGCTGACCCCAACTGACCAAAGGGACATTCCATACCATATGGCGTCATGCTCGGTTTGTAAGGGGCTTGGGGGGAAGAGGAAGGGGGGGGCAGCGGCGTTTGGAGTGATGGTGTTTGTCTTCCCAAGTAACCATTACGTGTGACGGAGCCCTGCTGTCCTGGGGATGGCTGAACCCCTGCCTGCCATGGGCAGTGGGGAATGAATTCCTTGTTTTGCTTTGCTTGTGCACGCGGCTTTTGCTTCACTTATTAAA
>VWZZ01000321.1:488212-498681 GCA_013399095.1 Psophia crepitans
GAGGGGGCTCCGCGGGGAACGGGCGCGGTTCCCTGCCGCTGGAATGCTGCGGGCGGGCAGCCAGCGCCTCGTCCCGCCGGCCGTGGGTGACAGGCTGGCAGCCGCGGGTTCCTTGGCGGGGATGAAGCGCCTGAGTGCTGCGGACCCAAGCTCGGGTAGATGAGGAATAGTCTAGGAGATAAAACCACCTGTAAACTCCAGCAAAGCTGTTGGTACGCGCAGCTGGCGATGGTGTGTGTGGAGGAGCCAGCACACGTTACGCTGCCGGAGGCACGCAGGCCACCAGTAACTTCTGGTGATAAAGTTCAAAGTGCAAACCGTGAAAGGCACCCGTGACACCTGTTTGTGACAGTGTGCGTAAGTAGCGAGTGTGTTCCTTGGCTGCTGTCACGCATAAAAGTGTGCGTTCACGTCTGCTCTGTTGCTTTGTATGGTGACAGTGTGTGGCGATGAGGGAGAAAGAAAAGATACTCCTCTGCATAACGGCAGTTGTCCTTCACGCGCTGATGGCACGCGGTGTGTCACGCTAGCTCCTGGAACCAGGCCTGAAAATCTCCCGTCAAGTAACTGCAGCTGAGTATGAGAAAATTATTTGTGCCTGAAATCGGTTTGCAAATATTAAAATTCACAAAAAAAGGATACAAATAAGTAATTGGAAATACCAACCTGACTTCCTATACACCAGATTAATAAAAATGCTCTGATAACACCAGGAGGTTTTTAATTAGTTAAATAACCCTTTCATAATTAGTCAGCTGCTGATTTCCTGAAAGGGTACACAAACATAGTATGTCCTGATTGTTACTGCTTTATCATTTTATCAAAAGGTACCTTCCTTAGTCTGTTTTATTTAAGGAAATGTGCAGAGCTTTTTAGAATACTTCCTCTGTAATACAAAATGTATCATACTGAGTATAATAATCTCCAAAAATGAATTAAAAGGATAAAGCATCATGTTTTACATAACTATAATCATACTCCATTTAATGACTGTCTTTAGTGCTATAATTATGTTCTTATTTGCAGAAGAGTCTTCAGCTGTAGAGAAGAAGAGGAAGCCTCTTGCCAGACTGAATATTCATTCTGCATTCTGGATTTTGGCATCGATTGCTGTGACGTACTACTTTGATTTTTTTAAAACTGTTAAAGAAACTATTCAAGCAGATAGGTAAGGTACTTTTTCTTACAGAGAGAGTTGTGTTTTCATCTTACAGTCATATTCAGTGTGTTACAGCTGAACACTGTGTTTTAAATCTTGGGTAAACAAGATCTACAATAGGAATAGAGAGCTGGGTCCATTCAGCCTGGAGAAGAAAAGGCTCAGAAGGATCTTAACAAGGTATATAAATACCCAAAGGGAAGGTGCATAGAGGACAGAGCCAGGCTCTTTGCAGTGGTGCCCAGTGAGAGGACCAGAGGCCATGGGCAGAAACTGATACACAGGAGGATGCTCCCTCTGAACATCAGGAAACACTTTTTTTACTGTGAGGGTGACCGAGCACCAGCACAGTTTGCCCAGAGAGGTTGTGGAGTCTCTATCCTTGGAGATACTCAAAAGCCATCTGGACATGGTCCTGGATAACAAGCTCTAGGTGACCCTGCTTGAGTAGGGGGGTTGAACCAGATGACCATCTAAGTTGTTATTAAACTAATTTTTAAGTAAATACAATGCTTAAAATTTTGCTATAATTATTTTTTTTTCTTTAGACTCTACTGAGCCATCTGTGTACATGAAAAAACTGTTGTAATAGCAGGATGTTTTAATACTGTATCTCCAAGTTTACACTTATGTACAAGAAATCACTGCCTGTGTTGTTGAAAGTATTGGGGTTTTGCTTTTAATTTAATCAAAAAAAGCTGAAATTAATCTCTACGTGTCAAAATGAAGTTCTTTTCTTTAGAAGTTCTCTAGACTTCTTTGAGTAGACCAGCAAAAGATTAGTGAAATAAATTTCCATTAATTTTTTTCTATTTCTCTTCTATTTCTTTTCTATTAAATTACATTCAGTGGGATTGATGAATATTAAATATTTTTAGATAGCTTCACCTGAAGTGCTTTTAAAACTCTCTCATTGTCATTATCACATTAATATGTGGAAGCTGAACAGGGCCTTGCTCTGGCTGCTTTTCCAGCCTCGTTTAGGTACACCCTACATCCAGTTGGCTGTGGATACAAACTAGTGACTCCAGGATGTGATCAAAGTTTTGGGTGGCCCCATCTGCTCCCTGCAGGACCCTGTCTTCCTGCATTGCTTATTTAGGTAGAATATGGTAACTGCTCTCTTAATGCAGATTTCTCAACTGGTACTAGTGAGATACCAAAATAGCATACAGTATTTGCTGTACTATAACAGAGCAAATGTTACCTGAGTAGGAAGATCCTTGATTACGCTTTATAATTTAGTAATCAAACTATGGTAATAAAATTTTGCAAAGGGAATTCTTTATTTGCTAAATACACATTGAGGTAAGATTTTATTAAAGTGTACCTCCCAAGTTGTCTTTCCCATCTTACTCTCAAAGTACGTCCTCAAAGAGGCTCAAAAGTGCGTCTTCCTAAATAATCACATACCCTGTGTTTTCTTGATTCCAAGTTTGAAATCCTGGATCTCTCTCACTATGGTTTTCTTCAGCTGCTGTAAAGAAAAATCTTCATGCTTCTTGTCTGTTGAATTTGAGAGTTCATAAACTTGAAACTTTAAAACTTTCTGCAACATTTCTGTTGCACAAAAATCAGTGTAATGTATAGCGAGAAGCACAACTGCAGTGGAGCAGTTTCATTTCATTACTGACAAAGTAATTTGGTGTGGTAGTTGAGTAGACCACTGACCAAGTCTGTTGCATTGTATTTTCAAAATATTTAAAAGAAAAATAAATTACAGGAATATTGTATTGCAAAATTAAACTGAATTAGTTGTGTATATTAGCTTTAGAAGGGCAAAAGTGCTTTGTAAATTAATTTCAGAAAAACCCGACGGGATCTCTAGGCTGATCTGTATAATTAGCAGGTATTGTCTGTTCTGTCCCTAGCCTAGAATGAAGATTACTGTGTGAACTGCAATATGACTGTCCTTAACATGCTTTCTCTCCACAGTTGGTGGTTCGCCTCTGGCAGTTGTTTATTGGCTGCATGTTTATCTGTTGCCTTTTACTGCATACTGTATCTTGAGTGGTATTGTGGAATTGAGGACTATGATGCACAGTATCCAGCACTGATACCTATCACAACGGCTACCTTTATTGCAGCAGCAATTTGGTAAGTTCAAACACTCTGTACAAAGTTCTGCTAAACCTGTGCGAGTCTAACCATGTTAATGGGCTCATTTTATAAAAAGTGTAATTTCTCTGATTCTCCTAAGTGTTTTGGTGACAGTACCAGTTCTATGTAGCATCATTTTTTCCACTTTCAACATTCATCCGCAAAGCAAGAGTTGCAACTGTTGAAGCTGTCTTGTAGGTGTACCAGATCCTTTCTGTCCTGAAATTTTATGGGAAAACTGCAGTCCTTAGCTTTGCTAATGTAAATCGCTCACCTCTGGCAACTATTTGTGAGGTTTACAAATTAAGAAAAAGTTTTATTACCTAGCTGAGAAAAAAAATACACCTGATGAGTTTCTAATACAAAGTTCTTCATTATCAGTCTGCTAATAGCAAGCATATACTGAAATTTATACTTCTGTTGTTATATGAGGTTCAAGGGTTTATATCTTGTGAGAGATGGTACTTTTAGTAACAGCTACTTTCTTTATGAGGTTATAGGAGACAGAATTGAGCAAGTGTGCATGTGAATGAAAAAATTATATACGTGTGTGCCAGTGTATTTATTAGCTCTTTGCATGAAAGCTAGTTCTCTCTTTAGGTGTGGCATCTGAATAACATCAGTCAGAATTTGTTGCAATGCTAGGAAAAATAAGGAAGACAGAAGAAGATAAAAGTTCCCTATAATTTAGAATTAGTCAAATCTGTAATCCATGTAATTCAGTTGTAAAAAATGTTGGTTTTCCCTCTTTCTCTTCAGTTAACTCAAATCTGCTTGGCTGGAAGTACAAGGTAAGGCCAGCTGTGCCCATGGAAGCATCAAGAGTAGTTAATATTCACATGCTTTATATACAGAGATTCTCAAACTGAAACTATCTTTACCCTGGTTGGGACTGAGCAGACTTGCTCAGTGTAAAATCTGCAGCAGCTACTGAAGTTCTAGGATGACTTGTCAGTAAATAAACAGTAAATGGTAAACCAGTTTAATAAGTAGGTTCTGGGGTCTTTTCGTTTTGTTTTCTTTCGAGTCATGAAGAAACAAATATATTTCCAGGTTGAGTAACTTAAATCTCATTTCCTCCTGTGCCGTATTTTCTTTGTGTGGCTGGTATTCCCATAATATGACAATCGAACTTACAAAAAACTTCCTGCTTTCATTCCCAGTTTCAACGTTGCCTTGTGGCCTGTCTGGTCATTCATGACACCTCTGTTGCTCTTCATTCAGTTTATGGGTGTTGTGATGCTTGTGTCACTCCTGGGATAAGTCCTTCAGGTAAATAATTGAATTATTTAAGCACATAAACATATTTATCTTGTTGCATGAACTGCTTTGTTAGACATTTAAAGACTGTAAGACCATTTAAGGATTCCTTTTTGTGTACACTTTTAGAATACTGATGTTTTGTGGCATATAGAGTAACCAGAGAACATGCAAGTATCCGAAGTATCCTTTTTTTTCTTCTCTATGATTCCGTTCTAGACAGTGAAAAGAAGTGATTAGTGAGAATGGATGGTTTTGGGGCATATAGGCCAAATACCTGCAGCTTTTACTCAGACTGGGAAAACTTAGTGAAGTTGCTTGACCTGATAGTAAAGGAGAGAAATTATTAAAATCTGTATGCAACTGTTCTGTTTTTTTTTTTTAATTGAAAGTCTTTAAGTATGTTGTTTTCATTTTCTGTGATGAGCAGTCCAGATCAACCTACTCTCTGGAAAACTACCAGATATCAGAAGTTCTTTGTTCTTCTAAAAAAAACAACCTTTCAAAGGCAAACCCAGATATTTTGTTGACTTGAAAAATTCATTCTCGATAACTGCCATGTTGAAAAGTGGTTCTTTTCTTAGGCTATACTATTCACATAATCCTGTGAAACTGAAAAAGCTTCAGGAAGACATCAAAGACCGTTCAGTAAATAGGGTAAGGGATGTCCCCTGTATCACAGGCATCTACATCATCCAGTAAAGTGACTCCTTCAGCAGGTCTTGTTTGCTTCTCAAGGGAATGTGGGGCAGCCTGTTTGGTTTTGCTTGCCACCAGAAATCCTTTCCAGTGAGGAAGTCCTCCAGCATTTTTAGGAGCGTAGCAAGAACAACGAGACAGTGCTAGATTTTGAGTGTAGCCCCTTGTAGTGCCAGAGCTGTAGGCAAAAAATATTTAATGGCTGGAGCAGTGAAACACAGCTTTTGTTTGCATAAACAAACTGAAACCAGTGTTGCATTTTTTCCCTGTTTTCTAGATATCAAGAAACCTGATTTTTTAAGGAGGCAGTTAACTTAGATCATACTCTGACACCACCTATAGACTTCTGAAAAATACTTCATTTCAGACCCTTTTTACTGCACTATGGAAGCTTCAGTCACACTGGTTAATGCAGACTTCAAATCAAGTTTGTTTATTCTGTCATTAGCTATGTATGTTCTGCCTGAGCACTGGAAGGATGTGGGGAAAGGATGCAGTTCAGTGTCTTAGAGATGGTCACAAACTAAAGCAACCATTCTGCATTAATTTGTACTTACGAAGTAAGAAGTACAGATATCCTGAGCAGCTGGACCTTATGAAAACATTCTGGTTTTCTATGTGTACAGCCAAGTAAGTTCTGATATACAGAATGTTTTAATTCTCTATTAGGCCATATAATTGTTGGCCTAATCATTAGGCCTAAATTATTACTTCGTGCTGCAAAATCATTAACTAATCAATATTGAATTAGTACAATATAAAGCTTGTGCAGTATATACAACCTTACAGCATTTTTGTTAGATTTGTTTTATCTTTTATTTCAGCTTCATGTGAAGGCCTCAAGTAACTGTTCTCCTGCAAAGTGGATGTCACTTTTGTTACATTCCAGTACTTCTATTATTTCTAATACTGCTTGTTTGCTCTAACTGATACTGTAATTCTTGGACTACCTAATTTATAAATCAAATGGATTTAACCATAGGTCAGCCAGTGGCTGGGAAAAAGCAACTGATTAGTGAATAATTGAAAGATAAATAGGGTTTACATTTCTTAGTAGCATAAAGCCTTTCATCACTGTTTTGTAAAGCTTTTATTCCTATTTCAATATTAAGCAGGTGGGTAATAGGTCAGTTATATAGTCCTGAATCTCATCTGGGGACTCCAGAGGTCCCCTAATCCAAGTTCCTGCTGAAAGCATGTTGTTTGCTTTGAAAGTAATTGATACTTAATTCAGGTGTTTTGGGGTTTCAATACCATATGCTTTTCATTTGAACTGACAGCTAAAATACTGTTATTTGGAATCTGTGTTTGTACTTGTAAACTTACTCGGAGATGGCACAGGAGACATTTCTTCATCTATTATATTTCTTGTGTTATATGTGTTATCATGTAGGAAATATTTTATTACCTAATTTCTTGACTTCACATCTGCTGTTTGAAAAAAGATACAGGTCAGGGTAAGGGGCTAGAAAGCTGATTGACGTTTACATCATTGTTAATTTGGCGGTGCTATCAGTGAAATAAATACATAATATTAACACTACACGCAGAATTTGGAGCACAAAGTAAATTCTTTTGTTGTACGCACCATTTTTCAGTATTCGGGGTGTATTTCTTCTGTAAATTAATTCTCATTCTTAGCAGTACCTGTTAATGAAGTTGCCATTTTTCTTCCTCTGAAATAAAAAGGCTGTTGTTAACTTAAATGCCATTAGTTATACACAGTTAGGGAAATAAAATAACCTTGTTCACCTTGGCTGAGGTACTTAATTATCTGGAAACCTGGGCACCATCTAGTTGCCAGACCATTTCAGGTAGATCATTGCATTAAATACGTTCACACCCACAGCTTTTAGAAGATAGGAGAATGTAGAAGCTGGGTGTTGAAATTTGTTAAAATTTACTCCGTGTCACTGTTGCTTGAAGTCTGGGCTGTTAGAGGAGACTCTGTTCTTCATTCTGACTTCCAAGTTCACACCACTGCTGAATACAAAATACATGAAATGTTTAATTAGACATAGTCTTTAGCTGCTTCTGTTTCATTAAGCAAAAAACTTGCTGTCAGTATACAATACAAAGCATCAATCAAACCAAAACACATTTAGCACTACTGTTAAGTAGCTTGTAGATGAAGTTGACAGCTTGATTTGTAATGTAATATTTGATGTAATATTTAAGTTTCCCAAAACCAGTTGTACTTCAATCATAGAATCATAGAATCTTTAAGGTTGGAATAGACCTCTAGGATCATAAAGTCCAACTGTCAACCCAACTGGAGGAATAATGGATTAGGAAGGAGGCCTTCATTTTGAGAGGTGAGAGAATAATAGCATTACATCCTTCCTAAAAGGCAAAACCAAGCAGCCATGGCTACTTTTAGTCAGACCTGCAGCTGGAAAAATACAGAATATCACTGATGATACAGCCCCAATCTGCAGTCCCATCACACATCCATTCCCTCCCTTCTCAGCTGCAGGAAGTTCAGGTCTCTACTCCCCACCTTCTACGAACACCACCACTTCTGCACTCTGCCTGCTCAGCTATGTCACTGGGCATAGAAGATTAAAGACTTCTGTAGGAGAGGGAATCTTAGTCCAATTGCTGTCCCGTAGACTATTGTACACACCTGCTAGCTTGTATAAAATAGATATAAGCTATTTAAATTAGATATGCGCTAGCCTCCTTGAGACCTAGCTTTAAGCTACTCCCTCCGGTTACACCAGGCATCCCATCTTTAAAAGGCTAGTTGCTTATCTTCTGGTCTTTATCTTTTAACAAATTTTAACAATTTTACGTCTGCATAGACAGGTACATTTGTTTACGATGATACTTAAAATGCAGTGTTGCTCAGGGATGGTAACTATCACTGTATTTTTATTTGTCAACTATATAAATAGGTGGTTTAGGTCGCCTTGTACTCTTGAAATAAAATTACTGTTTGCTACATGGTTTTTCAGATTTATTCTTCTGGACATCTTAATAAACTTTGTATAAAAGTGATCAATTATTGTTCAGTACTTATTGTTTAACAGTCTTAGGGACTGTCAACCCATTGTTTTGCCTACAAGATAGATGTTCGTGTAGATTTTAAATACTGTGCTTGACTCAGAGTATGTTTGTCTTTTATGACCTCTCTGCTGGGTTTATTGAAGGTGTAATACCATTCTGTACGCCTTCGGAGAGCTGTTCGCCTTCCGACTGCTTTGATGCCTTTTTCAGAAAGTCCCGTGCAGATATACTCACTGTCCAGAAGTCCTGCGAAGTCTTTCACTAAGCGTATCCAGAGCAATACTCATTCACTTACATGCTCAAAAGGAAGCAGTGGCGAATCTGGTGTGGATTTAAAATGATGTTTGCTGTAATTAGCAACCTGACAAAATGCTGCTGCTACTTCCAGTTCTGTGAACTCCTTGCTTTGGTTATTTGCTTGCCACCAAATAAAGAACTTAAGGCAAGAGATTAGCAAGAGGTATCGTAATCGTTTCCTGAAAACAGTTATCAGGCAGTCAAAATCCCTACCTCTACCAAGGCTTGAAGGCCAGAAGTATTTTCTGTATCCATTCACAATAATTTCACGTCAGGAGAATCTGTACCAGCACTGACAACCTTTTCTTCACAGGTGACAAGGGATGCTCTGGAATAATCTTGAAATAAAATAGTCCAGGCAGTGAAGAGTATTTATGACAGGTACCCACAGAAGCTCTGTAAAATGAAAGCATCTTCCTTGGTTATTCTTTAAAGGTTATGTTATGTAAGATAAAAGTAGGACTTGGCATTTCCATAAGCTTCAGATAGTGATGGACATCGCTCTGAGCTAGAGATGGTTGAAGCCTGAACTGTTTGACTAGTTATGGTTTTTATTCATACTGCTGTTGGGGGCTGGACAGAAGCGCAGGGCTAGCTTTCCGTTAACTGCACTTCTCAAAGCAAAATTTGTAGGTGGCCTCAAATACCTGTTTCTTGATGACAGGCCAAAATGAATAAAGGACATGAGCTGCTACTTCCTTATGCTCACCTAAATAGGGGGTTGTACAGAATTCACTCATTCCGCCCTTCTGCCGCTTTGGTCTCCTTCCCTGTTCTGTAAGAGGAATGCGAACCTCAGAAACTTACGCGTAAGTTCAGGGATGGCCTTTGGTACTCGAGGAAAAAACCCTATTTACTTGTTTCTGGCTTCAGAAGTGAAAAAGCTTAAAACCTTTCTAAGTTTTGCCAGTGGAAGTGGAGTAAAACAGATGCAGTCTTAATTTCTCCCATTTTGTTTTTTTAAATGTAACCGAATTAGTGACTTAATTCCATGTGGGACATAGGTCACTGGCTGTAAAAAACAATCCTTCCGATACTCGATATGCTACCAACAGACAGAGGGTAAAAATGTTAAGACCTGCCTGGCCAGAACGAGGACCAGTCTATCTTGGTATTTGGCCTCCAAGCTATGGCTTGGTACCTGAATACCTAGAATTAAGAGAATTTCTATTGTACGCAAACAAAATACCACTTAAAATATGTAGTGTTTGGCACTAAATTCCTCTCGGCCCCTATAGGCAACTGACTGGTGCTCCAGGTTCTGAGGTTTGAAGGCACGAGTGTTTCGTGACCATAGGTCACTGTTACAGCTACGCAGCTTAAGGAAAAAAGGTCAATACTTAAAATGCGTGTAAAAATTGGGAACATGAATGAATAAGAAGTGGACTAAATCCTGCCGAAGCCCCTGCTGCTTTGCGTTCAGGAGCTGCCGCTCCAGCCGGCAAACCACGGTAACGCTGTGTTGTCAGAACGGGCCTTACTGAGAGGGTAAACTGCAGCCTCAGAGAGGTCTAGAAACCTCCCGGGAGGGGTTATGTACCGCCAGTGGAAGTGCCCGTTGCCAACAAGGTGGATGTGGGGCGCGGAGCACGGAACCGCAGCGGGGGATCCCAGCCCCGCCGCGGTGCGAAGGAGCCGCGTTCCCGCTTGGCTCCGGCCCGCCATAGGCTCGCAGAATCTTCAAGGTTGGAGAAGACCTCTGAGATCATCAAGCCCGTCCCCGCTGCCTCAGAGTACCCCGCATGGCCTGTCCAGCCAGCCCTTAACGGCCAGCGGTGCGTCGCTCGCCGCTGCCCTTCCCGCCTCCCGGCTGGAGAACGCGTAACGCCGCACACGCCTGTGCCAGCACTGGCGTAAGCCCCGCGTCCCTCCCGGCAGCCCGCCGCGCAGGGCGCCCTCCGCGAGGGGACGGGGCCGGCCGGCGGCGCATCCCTCTCCCTTGCCC
>VWZZ01000321.1:498749-526491 GCA_013399095.1 Psophia crepitans
TCCGCCCCCGGCCGCCGACGGGGGACGGGCCAGCCGGCGGCCCCGGGGCTGCCCGGTGGAAGCGGTGCCGCCTGCTCGCAGCACCTGGCCGGCGGCGTGGGAGATGGAGAAAGCCGCCGGTTGCCCCTCCGTGGGCAGCAGCTACCCGCAGAAAAACGCCGAGATCCTCAGCAGCCAGTACGGCATCAACCTGTTCCTGGCCGGGCTGCTGCTCACCTTCGCCTGGGCTGTGCATGCCGTGGGCATCAGCAAGAGCCACCTGCTCTCCTACCTCATCACACTGATGCTCATCCAGCTGCTGTGGATGCTGTGGTACCTCTGCAGGAGCTGCACGCAGAGGAGGCTGATCCGGGACAAGGACACGCACGCCGGGGCCCGCTGGCTGAAGTGTAAGTACTGTCTGGAGGCACACAGGGTGGTACCGTGCACGGGACGTCCGTGCCATCGCCTGTTGCTGCTACCGCTTTGTTACCCTCTCCATCCCTACCGAGAGGCATCCTGGTATTCATGGACTCAACGCACATGCAGTGCGCTCTAAAGTAAATATATGCATAAGCTGAACACACTGGGAGGCTGTGTGGGAAAGCTGTTTGCTAAACATCCTCGCTTTCCAACCTGCCGTTTACAGTGCTGACAGCTCCGGTGCCTTTTTTCCCCTACCAGCCTGGTTTGGTCACACTTGAAAAATGAAATATACCTAATGGGAAAGGCAATTTTGTTGGTGTCCTGCAACTGTCTTGGAGGAATGATGACCTTTTCCAGACAATGTAACACAGCTTGCTTTAGGCTAGTACCAGTCAGAAAGGTCTCCAGTGCTCTCTATACCCGTTTATATATGATGCCTTAGAAACATCTGGAGTTCCACAAAAGATGACAAAATCCCTGGCCGGATCATGTTGCAGATTTGTACATAAAGCATCTAAGTAAGGAAGCTAAAGCTAGGATTAGCTTGTTGGAAAAACGTGCAAAGCTTGCAAGGGTGGTGGTGGGATGCGATGGCTCTCATCTCCAGAGTCTGGTGTGTGCTGGAATAAGGATAGAAGGGTTTATTGAGAGAAGGTGATTGGGGGCGCACACCAGAGGGACAGGAATGCTGTGTTTCAGGGTCCCAAGAAAAAGAAACAACCCACATCAGCACTGTGTAGAGTAATAGGCAAGCCCAGTTTTACCAACCTCTTTTCCAGTCTCGGCACTGTAAACCGTAGGTTGGAGTGGGTATGTTAAATGGAGGGCTGTGAGACAGCTTTTCCATAAAATATTTCCTACCTGCTAGCAATGAGACAGCAGTTAGTTATCACAGCAGCTAATGAAATGCCTAAATGAAAATCTCAAGAACATCTAAAACCTGATTATTTCAAAAAGTAAGGTTTACTTTTCAAAAAGTGGACGTTTAGTTTGTTCTCAGCCTCAGTGCTTGTGTGTCTTTTATTTTCTTTGCAACTGTTAACAATTGTGCTGTATGAATTGCCCAGGGAAAATCTTTTTTTAATGTCTAACTTCTTACGGCTCTGGTCTGTGGACTCTTTCCTGAATTGTATAGAGTTCATATACCAAGTGTTGAATTGTTCTCCTTGATTATTCACTGTTTTCTAAATCAATATTCAGGTCTGAGGCATTTTTCATTTATTTGCTTATGTGGCTTACAACCTACTGAAGTTCATTAATGGAAGGCTTGATTTGATCCCATTTTGGACCAAGCTATGCTTTTGTTACTCAGAGAGTAGCTTTCCCCTCCTAAGTATGGAATAAGTATTGCTTAACATGGGTAAGTACAGCAGGACCCCCTGCCCTTTTTCTTTTGGCACAGTGTTCACAGCATTTCATTTGTCCTACAGGATATAAGGAGTCACAGAAACTTGGAAATAAGATACTGGAATGAGCTACTAGGTTACCTTATCCATTTCTTTAACCAGCACAGGATGGCTCTTTGTACTTGCTTCTCAAGTGGTGCGGCTTCCACGGCTTCCCTTGGATGTCTAGGCTGCAATTCAACAAATTCGCCCTTAGGGAAAGACCTACACTTTCCTATTCTTAGGAGTTTCTTGTAGTTACAACAAGCCTGTACAACTCCTTTATCCTCTGTTGGTAAAAGAAAACTGACCTGAGCTAAGGAAAAACTCAGGTGGCAATTCCTCTGCCAAGATCCTCCTTGCCTTCCTCTGCATCAATGGTTTTGTCATAGAAATCTTTTATCTGAGAGACTAAAAGTCCAAAAAGGAGGAGGGGAGGGAGGACAAATTTTCATCAAGTCTTTCCTGAGAAAGCTCTCTGCAATTTTTTGCTAGGTCTATCAGCTGCTTTTGAAGAATATCTCCCACTCTCATAGTGACAGCAAATGTCCTTGTATTAAGCAGTATAAAACGAGTATATTTTCATGATTCCCTTCAAACTGTGAATGTCATTTTAGTAAAAGTGGTGGTAGCTGGCAACTTAGAGCGTTTTGCTATGACAAATGTTGAGAAAGAATGACTTGACAAAAACCTCCTATAACTGAATCCTTGTGCACATTTTACAGAGCTAGAAGAATGGATGGTCAGTTTACAAGAACTGCTCACAGGAAGGTTTCCTCGAGCCTTTTCACACGGAAATGTCAACTGTGAGAACCCGAGAGCACAGTTGTCTTCCTGCTTGTGTGGTAGACCAAGAACCGCTCCTATAGTCTGAATGTGGGAAAAGTTGCAGGGAGAGCTTTGTCTTTAGTAAGGTACAGTTATCCTGACCCAAATAGTCACAGGGAAGCTTGGGAAGTCCTTTCCTTGACTTAACCCAAATGTTAGTCCCCTGAAGACACTCTCCTGGTAGGAAAAGCTCTCTGACCATTATATGGAAGTTCAGCCGAGCCAGAGAACCCAAAGTGAAAATCAACTGGCTTCACAAATGGCTTTATTTTAGCACGTTCTCCAGCAGCACAGCTTCTGTTTAAAGAATAGACAGCTAGTCAACTTACAAAGCTCTTGGCAGACTTTAACTTGCATCTTTTTACTGCTTGCATTAAACTGGCTATTATTCAAACAATATTTTAAGTTTGGAATGGCATTTTTGCAACCGTATCATTCTGGCTTTTTTTCTTCTTGATGGTTGATAGGAAGAATTAAGCCAGCACTTAGCAATACTGAAAATCCTGTTCTTGATCCCCTAAAATAAATAGTTTTCAATGAACATTTAAAAAAAAAATCCCATTTTTTGTTAATAATGCAGTGCTCAACAGCAGTCATTTAATCTTTCTTTAACTTTCAAATAGAAATTGCAAAACAGTGTAATTATCTTCTTTACTTACAATTACCGATGTATATCTAACATTTAGTGTTAGTGCGTGACACCAAAGTTTTCATCAGGAAAAGTTAACATGGAAACCATTAGCATACCATATGCATGTGTGGTCATTATAGTTGTGCCTTGATTTTTGCCTAAGCAAATTAGTGCAATCATTGAAGTCCCTTAAATATGCATGTTGGACACTTGGTGTGTGCTTACAGTGCGGTCACCTGAGTGATTGGCAGAAATATCTAGATATCATTTGAATAAATGCAGCAATTGAACATTAAAAGAAATGAGTCATATAAATCTAATCCCTGGAGGACAATGGCAAAGCTATTGATTTCTGTGGGAACAGATTATAGACCTAATCTCTGGTGAAGGTAACGGAAACGTGAAGAGAGATACTAAGGCATAAAAGAAAATACTCAATGTGAAAGGAACTTCATGGGGTTTTTTTGTTGGGTTTCGTTGTTGTTGTTGTTATTTCCCTCCCCCCCCGGTGGTCTGCTGGCCGTTGATGTAAAACTGTGCAACTGAAATATGGACCTTGTGAAACGGAAGCATGGCAGAGTGGAACTATAGCACAGGTCATCTCTGTAAAGACAAGATGCACGTATGGTGCAGGAGACATCGCTAATGTGAGATGTGTTTGCTTTCATTTTTGTGAATTTAAACCCGAGCCCATTGCCTTGCCTTGCTTTGCCTTCCCTCTTCCCATGTCTTCTAGGTAACGAGTCCTCTGTATCCTGTTCTGCTGAGCCACTCTCATGAGTAATGGGAGTACGGATGCAGAACTTTTACACTATAAAATACATCTTCCATCCGTTTTGCTCTGACATTACTACTTCACTAAAGCAGTTCCTCAGGGCTTGATCCTTTACCATGAATTTATTGGGAAATTATCTCACTAGTGTCATGACTGGGGGATTAAATACCTTTCTAAAATGCTCTGTAAAGTCAAGATATGCACAACAATTCACTGTAGAGTAATTCTGGAAGATTTTTTGTAATCTTTTTGCCTCAAAAATAGCATTTTCCTTCTCACTGAAACAATTCTAATACCTGTTAAGTCTCTAAGATTGACATCTTTCAGACAGAGAGTGAAACAGGCTGAGTTTCCTGCATAGTGTCGAAATAAACCATGAATCACAGAATCAATTATACAATCATTTAGGTACGAAGGGACCTCTAGAGGTCATCTACTCCAACACCTTGCTCAGAGCAGTTCAAATTGCCTCAAGTAAAGTTATTTCAGAGGAATTAACAAGTGTAATTTATTTTAGAATTATTTAAATTCTCTAAATAAGGAACAAAGCATATAATTTGATCTCAAAAGTAGCCTAGAATTTTGCATTTTGTGATGCCATTTACTTTTATACATAATGAAAATGGCATATCTGTTTAAATGTGGGCTCCAGTCCTGTCACATGTGTTAGAAATAATACAAATTAGCTGACATAATAAGCTTAAATAAATAAATAAAAATACTAAGGGATTATACAAATGCATGAAGTGCAGAGCTCAGGGTTTAGGTTTTGAAATACAAAAACAAAAGTTTCTACCTCTTGGAAGAAATTACAGTCCATCAGTAATTTGACATTGTTTTCATTATAGAGAGATTGTAAAACAGAAACATAAAATCCTACTGGGATTCGTACCTTTGTGGTTAAAAAAAAAATATCTGAAGTCTATTTTTTTTTAATTTTAAAGGCTCAATGAAATAATCAACAAAAATACATTGTATTTTTATCATTTATACATAATTGTTATTAATACAACTTTAATAATAAATGCATTGTTAATTAAATAAATTGTTAAATTAGTGTTACATTTTATTAACACAACTCAAGTGGAACATATGGTGCTTCGAAGGAAGTTGTGGTCCCTTATAAAAGATAAATATTCATCAAGGTCAACACTAGTGATGTTACTGTGTAAGGAATTACCTAGAAAGATTAAGATACTGATGCTGATCTATATCTTAAGGTCCAGTTAAGGTCCATGGCTAGATTTTTATCTAGTCTTAATTCAAATAAGACCAAATTAAATCCAGTGGGAGCTTGTTTGAATAAAACCTTAGAGAGAGAAAACCAAACCAAACCAAACCAAAAACCAACCACCCAAGCAAATGAAGATGTCAGAGTTTGATTCAGTAAAATTATTGCCAGTTGTGCTTAGTCATACAGACACAAACCCAGTAATTAATAACATACATTGTGTTACCATGTAGCTTCCCAGAACAAGTTTGTAACAACATTTACAGTCCTGAAAGAAAGAACCGCCATGTTAAACAAGGGGAAACGTGTCTTTTCAAAGTTCCTTAGGATACAAAATACATGTTCAGAGAAACATATTAAGGAGTTTTGGTGTGTGTGCGAAACTAATAGGTACTGAAATGAAGTCTTTGGTTCCTTTCTAGGAGAACAAACCATACAGCTTGTAGTTCTGGTCTCTGAGTTAAAGCGTAACCTGCTGAACCATGGGAAGGCATACCGAGTGATTGTGTTACTTCCCACTGTCGAGCTTTTGGGCCGGGAGACTGTAACACGATTGTTCAGCTCCCTGGAATTGTATAGTTTGCTGTGTGGCTGTATAGAGCATTAATTCATGCACTGTGTGGCCGCTTCAGTGCCACCGTTACTTGAGAGGCTTACCTTGCCAGGAGCTGGGAGCCATCTGCGAGGTGCTGAGTGTCCCCAGGACCTGGCCATCGCTGGCCTGGCTGCCCTGCACTGACCGTGCAAGGCACGTGTGGCGATGTCCTTCCGCAATAGGTTGGGCAGAGCCTTTCACAGATTAGAGGGACCTACTTCATTGAGTCAATTATCTTCATGAACATCAACTGACTTTTATTTCCCTAAACAGCTTTTAGTGTATTGGTGCAGATTGTCTCCAGACACTATAACTGTACACTGATGTTTTCTAATGTCTTTTTCATTTGTAGGTGGGATTACATTATTTGCAGTGATTACTTTAATTCTGGACTCTTTTAAAATTGGATATTATGTTGATTTTTCAAACTGTTTATCACCAACTGAAGGCATCTTTCCTGTTACACATGCTGTGCACACCATCTTACAGGTAAAAGTCACTGGTTGTGGGTTTATATTATATCTGTATTGCTTACCAAAAATATCTTTTATCTTCTCATCATCAGTGAATTTTACACTATTGCAGGGCTTTGGGTCTGTATTATATGGGGATATTCCATAGCTGATTGTTTATCGCATGAATTCCTCTGAGCCCCTGTCAGCAGATTTGTAGGAAAGGAGGAAAGAAAAAGGCACTCAGCTAAAATACTCAGTTATAGCCGGGTCATTTAATGCGCTTTCCAGGATGATTAGGTCATTCAGAAAGAAAAGAGAATTTCCTAGCAGTTGTGGTTGCACGTAAATGAGCATTTGAACAACCTGCATTTTTCTGCTTTCTGTAACAGAAAAAGCATTTAAATTTAAGCGGTAACCCTGACCTCGTCTGTCTTTTTCTCTGAGGGTGAAATTCTGGTTTGGTTCTCACTCTTGCAATATCCACTCTCCATGTCTCAAAACTTCCTTGCTTTACCTCTGAAAAAGAAACCAAAGAAATTAAGCCTTTTTTTTTCTCTGCTGATCTGCATGTAGCATTCTTCACTGCACCCAATCACCCTGAGCTGACAAGGTTTCCAGCTACCAAGAAACGGTGTGTAACAACGCTGAACAAAGGGAACAAGAATTCTAATTTAAATTCTGTGTCACCCAGTGTTGTTGAATTTATCATCTACTTAGCTTAAAATAGTGACATCTAGACAGTCAGCCTGAGCAATCAAAGAAAAAGTTAAATGGTAATTTACCAGATACTTCTTATCTAAGACAAATCTCCTCATGCCCTTGAAACACAGGATGAAATTATAGCAGCCAGCATTCCTAAATATTTGTCATCTAAAAACGTAAGAATTTGTTCTCTACAGAACATGTGTCAGATTTTGTTGTACTTTACTCTAATGAGGCATCCCTATATGTGCCATTAAATGAATAAATATGTACGTACTGCGCCTGTGCAAGCAATGAACTAACACGTACCTGCCCTTCCAAGACTGGCTGTGCATTACGCTGTTTCGCAGGCAGTCCCTTTGAGGCAATGAGTACTCTGTGAGCAAAAACTGGATTTTATGCTTTTTTTTTTATCTTACTGATGTTTCTCTTCCTATCTCCCCCCCACTTTCTTGACTCTAGTGTCTGAACAGATCTTCAGAAGTTATGAAGTTTTGAGGAATTCTTTCATATCTGCTGCTAAATTTTACTGCATATATCCCAGAATAGGAAAATGAACATGGAATTAGATGAGACTAAGGTGCTAATTTCAATTTGTTTGATTTCACTTGAAGCCTCCATGATGTATTATCTACACCTGGGGTTTTACAGTGGTCACACTTCCTTTTGAGAAATGCTTCATTAGATGGATGAATGAACATGTTATTGCTGGGTGGTGTAGGCGACCCTCAGAGAACTGCATTTTCCTAGCTTTTTCAAAAACCAGATACTGAATGTCTCTGACAGCAGCAGCTGTGGTGTAGGGTACGGTGCCTACATTAATGGGCACAGTGGTACAATGGACTTCCAGTTACTGTAATTGCTGAAGAAGAATCTGAAGTTCTTTGCACTTTTCAGACCATTTCTGGAACACCAAACCAGGCAGGTTTCTAAGAGAAACCTTTGGGATCACTTCTCTCCTGTCAAGTCCAGTATCCTACGAGCTATTCTGAGTAAACAGGACCCCCAGTTTCACCCTAACATCCCTGAGGATTATCAGTATTGTTCTCCTTGCACTTGACAGCACTTGGAATGACTTTTTGTGTTAGCAATAATCTCTATCCTGAAGTCTCCATTATCCTCCCACAGAGATTCCTACTTTTTATGCTTCTTTCTCCTTTACTTGCTAACCCAGTACTGTTATCTCTCTCTTTTGTTCTCCAGCTGAGCTTTCTGCACTATCCTGGGGTGCAACTGCCTGTTCTTAATACAGTTTTCTCTCAGACTGATAGTACAACCTTTTCTCCAGCTTCCTGGATGTCTGTTATGTTATCAAGACTGGCAACCTTTCAGTTATCTCTCTCCCTCTGTAGAATTTCATATATTTGATATATTATCCAAACTTAGCATCACTATGGCCTGCAGCAATCATACCCCTGTCCGTAGCTGGTAGCTTTATTTCCTTTGAAATAAAAGCCTCTCCAGATACAGACGCAAGATGTGTTTTGGTGAGTCATACTGAGACTTCCCACTGTTAAGCCACTGACTTTGCGTATAAGAAATCTCAGGTTCTTCATGCCAGAGAGGTTCTGGGTGAATATCAGAAGAAATCATAAGTTATTTCACATGTGTGGAGTTTAAATCATCAGAGGATTTATTTGTCGGTGTTTCGGTCTACAGATGCGCTTTCCTTTTTGAGTGTCATACATGCTTATTCGTGTAATGACATTTCCCTGTATTCCTTTCATTTAGGTGTACTTTCTTTGGTGTCATGCAAAGGATATCATCCAGTCTTTCAAGACACTTGAAAGGTAAAGTGGGTCTGATCCTCATCTGGAATGCTCACTGGTGTAGGTCTGCAGAGTGCTTTAATGCCTACAGGTTTCCTGTGTGAGAGACACTGAAAACTTAGAGAGTTTGATTCTACTCTTACTTATGTTAATATAAATAAAAGGTATCCCCATTTACCCAAGTGAGGATAATTGTTAGTCTGAAGTGTTGGTATTGTTTTGTTTATTTAAACTGTGTTTATATTTTATAATATACAATAGTCACATAATAAGTATATTTTTATCTCAAGAGAAGGAAATGGGCAATGTATGATACCACAGTCACCTGCTTTTTTTCCAAGGAAGGAAGCATCATGTATGTTGTCTTCATTTATATACTGAAAGGGAATCTGCATCAGCAAGCTGCAGTCAGTGCAATATATCTGAGGTAGTTTGTATTGATTTTTATGGAAAGCACCTTTCGGAACTAGATGCAATGTGCAAATTCACTGGGAAATACAACCTCCCAGTGATATACCGTATACCCAGGTCGGTCTCTTTCGTGCACATTTCTGACACCAGAACTTGGTTCCCGCAGCGTAGCTGATGTGCCCTCTGGACAGCTGAATACACACCTTTCTTACAGAACTGAGGACTAGTCTTTGAGGCAGCAGAGCCAGGTCCAATGCATTTTTGGTTTTGTGAGAAGGTGGGTTAGTGCAGATTACTTTCTGTGTACATAGAATGTAAATAAACAGACCTGGTAACTTAAAATACTCATCTCAAATTGTCAATGAGCTGGCCAGTTTCTATAGGAAGTAAAAGAAATTTACTCAGATATATCATTTATGGAGAATGACAATGGAGTTCTCCTTTCGTTTTGCTCGCTTGGGTAAGTGTTCAAGCCTCATGCCAATGAAGAGAGTGATCGCAGAAGGCTTGCAATGTCAGCTGGTGAAATCATAAGTAAAAATTTAAAAATCCCTAACTGCAACTTTATCAGTAAGAACAGTGCAGTAATAAAAAACTCTTTCTTGGTGAAGGAACATTACCAGCCTCAGGTGCAGGAGGAAAACACCTGGCTTGTGAGAAACCAAGGATCTCAAAAACACTTGGAGACCTACCCTCACTGTACCAGTAGTCTGAATGGGATGAAGCCCTCTGTTGGCTTCAGCTGTCTCCAGAAGACAATAATGCATGGACTAGAAGTTAGAGAAGGTGGTGGTATCTCTGTGAAGAAAGACCGGCCACAGTGAGTACGAAGGAGCACTGCAGAAGGCTGTGAAATAAGGCTTGCAAAACAATTAACCCTCTTCAGACTGTTCCATCGCTGTCATTAACATGAAGCTTGTCCAGCCCAAAGAATAACAACCATCAATAAGAAAGCATCACAAATAACAACAGCATGCCATTAATGGTTTCATACATTAAGCTATTGTGAGTCTATAAAATTTTGGAAGCCTGACATTCATTGTGCTTCACTGAGGAACATCTTTAGAGAGATCCACTATGGTTTTATTTTCCTGCACTGACAACTAAATAGTGCCACATAGCATGTCTACAGAAAGTGAATCCATTTTATTTAACATACATGGAGGTATACTCTGTGCAGGTTCCTTCAGTAATTACCTTATTTTGTAGGTTTGGGGTTATCCATTCTGTGTTCACAAATTTACTCCTGTGGACAAATGGAGTGTTAACAGAGTCAAAACATCAACTGAATGAACATAAGGAAAGACTAATCACACTCGGTTTTGGGAACATAACAATAGGTAAGCAAAAAGCTTGGTACATTTTGGAATTCCTGCTCTAAAACAGTCTCGTACAAAATACTGTGTCACTGTAGGATGGAGCTGAGTCACTCATGACTGTGTTAGCATAGTCATTTCTGGGCAAATGCTAATGAGCTGGTACATAATCAGTTCAGATCATAACTAAAATCTCGTATGATCATTATCATAGATGTGATTCAGGCTGCAGTTTTCTGTTTACTCATCCCTCCTTTGCATGAGGTCCAAAAAAAAAAAAAAAATTCCAGAAGTTCCAAACAAGCAGATTTAAAAAAAATAAATTAATTTGAGGAATAACGTCACTGAGGAATCCATTTATTGGTAAATCATAGAAGTAAATTGAAGATAGCAGTGTTAAAAACAGAGCTTACTATTTTGTAAGTTACTGATAGCAAAGCAAGCACGGATAATCCTGCAGATTCTTCCCAGGAGAGTGGTTACACGTGGCGTGTGGTCCTATGGGATTCAGTGGAATGGCTCCAAGAGTGGAGTGGCAGTTATCCATTAGTGCTGCTTTACAGGACAAGGAATTTGCTCTGGGTGGTTCTTTTTTTATAACAAACCATTTCCTCCGTTGGTAAGATGATGCAAGTTATAGTCAACAAACGTTGAGTGTAACTGCTGGGGATGCCTTCTGCTTTCAAACACCACTGAAATGTAGGGAAATGAGGAATGCTTAACTTTAAAGAGAAAATAAAAGTTCTTAGCAGCTATAAATAACTTTTTTCCTGTGAAAATTTATTGGCACAGCTGACAAATTTTGATTGTGGTCACAAGGGAAAAGACAGACAGCTTTTGAAGAGCAAGATGTATGTTTTCCCACCCAGTGAATGCAATAGCGCCTGTGTCCTAAAACCTCCTGATTTTGCGTCTACAAAGCCAAAGCCTGACTTAATCTCTTAAAGGAAGTTGTGGCGAGCTGGGGGTTGGCCTCTTCTCACAGATAACTAGTGACAGGACAAGGGGAAATGGCTGCAAGTTGCGCCAGGGAAGGTTCAGGTTGGAGATGAGGAGAAAATTCTTCTCTGAAAGGGTGGTCGGGCATTGGAACGGGTTGCCCAGGGAGGCGGTGGAGTCACCATCCCTGAGGGTGTTTAAGGAAAGGCTGGATATGGTACTTAGGGACGTGGTTTAGTGGGTAATAGGTGGTGGGGGGATGGTTGGACTAGATGATCCTTGAGGTCACTTCCAACCTTAATGATTCTATTCTATTCTATTCTATTCTTTTTTTGCTGATTTATAGTCTGTATAAATTAAAACATTTTAGACATTTTATATAATTCCTGCACAAGTTCACATATAAGTGAAAACTTAATTTTAAAATCTGTAAAACAGTATTTTCACTACAACTGTGTCTAAAATTATGCCCACAATTTTACGTCTGCAAGTGTTATCCTTTAGATGTGTCTAGTTTCCAATAATAATAATAACCAGGTAGCTGAATTGATAGTTCAGAGATTTTGTAATGATGGAGCATTAGTAGAGAACAGGCACATCACAAGTTAGTGGCTCTTCTTGATATTTCCGTGTGTTAAATAGAAGCCGTTTCTTTTTATTGTTTCCTATTATTCTGCTGCAAGAATTGTTACACAATTATGAATAGTCAGAAACAGCATCTGAAACAAGGGGGGGGTGCTGAAGCAGTGATCCACAAGACAAGTTTGGCATTAGCATACAATCCACTGCAAAAGCACTTTTTTTTTCATCTCTTAACAGTGTGTGCTTGAGACAAAACTTGCTCAAGAGTCTCCTCTTCTAAAATTATAGAAAACAAAAACTTTCAGATGCAAATCTAAGATCAGCACCTTAAATGTGCTCTTGAGCATGTATGTTTACATAAATAAACAGATTGTGAAAGTATCTTTTTTTCCCTGCCGCTGTGGAAATTTCTGGTTTCTAAAATTACTTTCTTAGGTTATAAATAAGCATTAGATGTATTTATTTGACAAATACAAGCAATTGTTCATTAAGATGCCTTAGGGGTTTACAATGCAGGTAATTACACAGCAGAAAGATAATGTTTTCATAGGTTCCTCTCAAAAAGAGAAAATTGGTTTTTAAGTTTAAACCTTAAAACTTGTCGTGGTTTAACCTCAGCAAACAACTAAGCACCACACAGCCGCTTGCTGACTCCCCCCTGCGGTGGGGTGGGCGAGAGAATCAGAAGAGTAAAAGAAAACTTGTGGGTTGAGATAAGGGCTGTTTAATAAAAAAATAAAGTAAAATAAAATAATAAAAAAATCCCCCCCAAAAAAGTTAAAGAAAAATAACAAAAATAGAGAGAGATAAACCCCAGGGAAGACAAGTGATGCAGATGAAAAACAATTGGTCGCCACCAACTGACGGATGCCCAGACTGTCCCCGAGCAGCAGCCTCCCCAGCCAGCTTTCCCCCCAGTCTATATGCTGACCATGACATCACATGGTATGGAATATCCCTTTGGCCAGCTGGGGTCAGCTGTACTGGCCGTGTCCCCTCCCACCTACTTGTGCACCCCCGGCCTCCTCGCTGCCAGAGCAGTATGAGAATTTGAAAAGTCCTTGACTTAGTGTAGACACTACAACTCCCTAACAACAATTAGACATCAGTGTGTTATCAACTTTAACTCATCCTGAATCCAAACCGCAGCACTATACTGGCTACAAGGAAGAAAATTAAATCTATCTATCTCAGGTGAAACCAGGACAAAACTATACTGGGACACTGAGTGAAAACATCTGTGGTTCACTTCATCTCTTTTTAATAAAGTGGGTTTGGTATTAGAAACCACACTAGTGTAAATAACTAATAAAAATGACGGTAGAACCAAGTCCTTTCTTTGGTAAGCTTGTTCTTGATCTAATCCACAGATCCCTGGGCTTCTGTAAAAGCCTTCTAAGCTGAAGGCCTGAGGACTCTAAGCCCTTGGTATCTGGATTTTTGTGTTATTAAAGGTATTTTTACCAAGACTCTGCTGCAGTTTGGTGCGCTTTGGTGCAGCGTTCATTCGTGATGTGATTATTGCTCAGCAGCTGAGCAGTGAAGTCAGAGATCATACTTCAGTGCATGTGCAAAAGCTTCGTTAGGTTAATGACTCCAGTGACAAGACCTTTTCTTAGGTGGCTAACGGGGTGGTGTGATGTGATGTTTGACTGAAATCTTACCTTTATGTTCTATGATTTTATTTGTTTTATTTATTTATTCACTTTAAACAAGAAATTCTTATAATGTACGTAACTAATCTCTCCCTCTCCTTTAGTTTTAGATGATCACGCTCCTCAATGCAATTGCACAACAACAACTCTCTGCTCAATATTTTCTCAAGGAATATATTACCTATACCCCTTTAATATAGAGTACCACATCCTAGCATCCACGATGCTCTACGTCCTGTGGAAGAACATTGGCCGCAAAGTCGAACACCATCAGCAACACAAAACTCCATTCAAATTCCACGGCATAACCGTCGGAATGATTTTTGGACTAATCGTGTTAACTAGCACAATAGCCATAGTTGTTGTGTATTTAATTCAGATTGGACGTTCCAAAATCAAAAGCGAGTTAGCACTTACTATGTTTTACTTGCACGCTATCTTTGTATTGGCTCTCATGTGTACAGCTGGAATTGTTGCCCTTCTAATCTACAGACTAGAAGATAGATCGTTGGATAATTCAAAAAACCCTGCTCGAAAACTTGATGCAGAGCTGCTGGTGGGCACAGCTGCAGGGTCCTGGCTGCTCTCCTGGGGCTCGATCCTCGCCATTATCTGTGCCCAAGCTCATCCAAAATACACGTGGTATAACCTGCCCTACTCTGTCCTGGTTATCATTGAGAAATATATTCAGAACCTCTTTATCATTGAATCCATACACCGGGAGCAGGAAAAGGTCAACGACGATATTAAAACTCTTCGAATAGTGACTGTATCTCGGGGGAGCACTTTATCACTTACCCCCTCGTACAAAGAGATTTACAATGGCAGAGCTGCTCGTGACCGCGGCGAGGTACCCTGCCTGTTGAAGGGCAGTATCTGCGGGAGAGAAAATGATGGTGGTGGTGATCCCAGAGAAGAATCGAGTCAGGATCAGAGTTCGGTCATGCGTTCAGCCTCAGATTTCTCATTTTACAGTAGAAACTCAGTTACTAACAACAAGAGGAGAATTCTGAAGAACATCGCTGCATTTTTATTCTTGTGCAATCTTTCGGTAAGACATTGAACAGAATTCACAAGTTAATACCCAAAAGCTTCCCAACCTTTCAAGGCAGATAAGTATATTAACATTACATGGTTCTATAGTTTGTAGTAAGTAATATTACTTCTTCTGGAAGAATAAGTGAATGTGCCTTTGGGAAACAAAGTTTATCTAAACATGGAATCTGGGAGCCTAGGCTTGTTTTAGTCACAGTACAAAAACTGTAGCAGCAGCCAAAGCTGAAACCCTCTTCCACCAGTATGCCCCAGTACCAACAGGGAGGGTTTTCTTAGAGATTTCTGAAACCAAACTGCAGTTTGATGGGGTCACAGTCATTAAGGGCTAGTCACTCGTATCGCTGGTGATTAATATTGGCCTTGCGTTCTTTCCTTGCAGCTTTGGATACCACCGGCATTCGGGTGCCGCCCAGAATATGACAATGGACTAGAAGAAATAGTTTTTGGCTTTGAACCCTGGATAATTGTTGTGAACCTTGCGATGCCTTTTTCTATTTTCTATCGGATGCATTCAGCTGCCTCACTCTTTGAGGTCAATTGTAAAACATAGATCATATACGGTCCCTCAGTGAACAATTGATTGAATAATTAATTAAATAAATAACAGTTGAATGGGTGGATGAATGAATGAGTGAACATAGCAACAGCTGCTCGATAAATAGAAGATTCAATTTATTTTTTTTAAGAAGGGACCATAGCTAATAGCATGTAATCTTTTTTTTCTTCCACATATTTTCTGTTATATGTGGTGTTATTCTATAGGTACACTTTTCAGAATCATATTAGTGTTAATGTGAGTAACACTCCATAGTAAAGTTAAATCGATCTCATTAATCTTTGTTTTAGTCATCTGGAATTTGTCCTCAATATAATTTGTATTGCTTTGTTTTCACTCATTGTGGCTTGTGAAAGGGATTAAAAAAAATATCTGTATGACTTAGGAGGGAAAATCCTAGGAACAGCTAAACTGAGTGATGCTCCTGAATCAGAGATACTACAAAAACTCCAACTCTTAATTCCTAGCTATATATAGAGTATAACCAGTAAAACCTGAAAACATTTGCTATTTAGCTGGGATGTGGGAATTATTTTGACTTCCTCAATACTGGTAAAAAATCAATATATAACTATTATTTTCTTAACTATATAGCAAAAATCCAGGTAAATAACATGTATGGTTAGGTATCATGCTCTGTGTAATTTCTTCTGATAAAATACATTTCTATTAATGCATCCCCCTTGTCTTGTATTTACTATATGGCATAACTGAGAAATCAAGTTAAACATTTTACTTAATTCTTTATTCACACATCCTTGAAATGTTTTAAGAGAGAAAACTAGTCTTATAGCTTATACTTAGGTATATATGTTCCATTGCCAGAATGGTATGTATTACCTGTACAATTTGTTTATGAGCTGCTAATTTATTTGTAGCTCAGCTCCTGGTTGGAAGATAGCAATATGTCTTCATACAGGAGCACTGTAAAGGCTCGCTGATGCCTCTAGAAATCTGGAGGGCCCTTGGCTGAGGATTTTGCAAGCGTGGTTTACAAGCTGTTAGAACATAGTCTCAAATCCCTAGGATATTTAGTTGCCTGAATTCTCACAGAAAGTGAAAAGTTGGGTGCCTGAATATTCTTAGCATCTGGACCTGTAAGACTGAAATACTGGAGCAATGACCAGAATAGTAAAAGGGAGCAACAGATCAATTACTGGATAACCCTCTCTAACTCACTAATGATCTAGTCCTAAGCCTGGTGGGTCAGGGCTGCAAAATTTCTGCCCCAAGCTCCTACAAGGACAGTTATACTTTTAAGCACAGTTGCCACCACCATCTGCCTGGAAGCCGTCACAGCATGGGAGGGAGCTGCTTCTGAGACAGATCTCAGCTGTCCTGTCTACTCTCACACATCAGAACAAAATTTTTGGCTTTGTACCACTAGATGGCAAACACAGACCATTCGATAAATTACCCGATTACTTCTAGGAGTTGCTTCTCATCGTAATTAATCTTCAGTTCTATTTTGCCATACACGCAGCCTGCTTTACCTGTTGCAAAATCCAGATCAGGTGAAGCAACTTTCATCTGAAGTACCAGGTGAAGTCTGAGGTAGACGAACCACCAGCGAGGCTGAGCATGAGAACTCCTGTGTTCCTGCAAAGCAATTGCAGTTGTTAAGATTTTAAGTATTTTTTTAAGAAAGTTACCGTCTGGTCACATTGCTGTAGTCTCTGCCTCTCTCTAGGGCTGCTTGTCGTGCTCTGCTATCACATCTCTACTAATTCTTACATTCATTCTAGGCAGCAACATTTTCTCCTTGAACACAGTAGCTTGATCTCACCTACTTCCATACAAACACGAGCTCTAACCATGTGTTTGTCTCTCAGGCTGGTTCCATTTTAAGTAGAGTGAATAGGGCCATCCAGAAAATCAAAGAAAGCTTTAACCTTCCTTCCAAATCCACCCTTAATTTCACTAGGTAAGCCCAGAAATTCCACTTCATCTTTTAAGTGCTCGTAAAGATGGCTAGAGGAAGCCTGCTTCTTCTTCCTCTGCTTCCATGGCACAGGTCCCATACCATTCTTCAGCTAGAACTGTTGCTCTTCAGCTGTTTCCCAGCATTTGTGTTCAACCAAAGCAGAGCTTGCTGATCCCTATGGCCAAGAAGGGGCCATATGCTCTATTACAAACACGTAGCATGCATTTGGAAGCTTCAAAAATAAATAACATCCTTATTTAGTTATATTTCATCTGCAATTACTTAGCCCTTTCCGGGTTTTAACATTACGATTGAAATAATTTCATTTGTCTACAACATTAAATTGATTTTGAGTGCTGAAATTGAAGTTTATTCAGAAAAGTGAATTAAGGCAGCACTCTGGCAGTGAGCAAATGCTTTAGGCACGCTAATGGGCAAATTCTACTCCAAGCTGCACTGATGAAACCCCACTGACTTAAATGGTTCTGTTTCAGGACCAGAGACTTGCTTTTGGCCTGACAAGCTTAAGAGGTTTTCACAACAGGACTTCTCTCAAAAAATATTGTTTCATCCAAATGCAGAATAGTTCATGGAAGCAGGTCTTAGTTTAACTACTCTTGAAGCAATGGTGAGTCATGAAGTTCTGAACATTTTAGAAACACAGATTTTTAAGAAACATAGATTTTTGGACCAGGAACAATGATCAGATTGTTTCATGTAGCGTGATCTCTAACTCTGATCAAGGCTGAACCTGGGCTTTCTCAAACAGCTGCTTTCAACCGTCTCCTTTTTGTTTTTTTTTCTCTAGCGTAATGTTAACAATAATAATTCATCACAGATTCTAAAATACAAGCAAAAGCATGAAGTTACCCTATTTCTGCCTACCTATCTGGTCAAGCATGTGACAGGAGGCAGGAGATCTGGCTTACCCAGGAGAGAGGTCTAACAGCTGCTGTGGTTGTGTTCCCGAGGTATGCCTAGGGGACAGTTTGTCTGCTTTGAGGTCTGCAGGGAATGTCTTTAATTTAATATAACTTTAAAAGACATCTTTTTAAAAAAGGGAATTTCTTTAGTCAACTCTGAAACGCACTTGGTATGTAAAGGATTCTGAATTTTAGCTGCATAATCTAAATCAGAAAGCTATTCTCTGATGTTCATCACATCCTTCTGTTAGACCCTTTCACTCCCTCCCTTCCCCCCTAGATAATTTTATTGATTCAATAATAAATGCTTGAGTAGCATTTAAACTGATATATGTAAAGGAATAAAGGCTGCTAACATGCAAAAAGATTCCTACAATCCTCAAACATTTGCCTGAAGAGTCAAACTAACTTGACTGTAGATTTTTTCAAAGTGTTTTTCCGATGTCAGTGACACTAATTCTAAGATGGAAGAAAGTAGAGCTGTCGTGGTCAAGCCTTTCTAAAAGAACAGAATTCCCTTACTAGTATTTCTCAATACTTTGAATTTAGTTTTTTAATTACTTAAAAAAAAAATCCCAATGACCATTTTGATCATTTTGGAAACATTTCTGTGTTGTGTTGTCCACAGACAGTGAGTGGACTATATCAGTGCAGAGAATGATATGGCTCTAGAGAACAGTGGAGAGGGATATTACTCAAGTAATTTAAGAACATGCTTCTTTCCACCGGCTAGGGAATTTGCAGTCCTTATGAGGATAATTAGCTCATTTATAAAAAAAAGCAGCTGTCTTCCATTGAGCAGCATGTAATAAATCCTTCAAGATCTAATCAGCTCTTTCCTAGATTAGGGGCACATACTATATCCTGCTTGTGTTATTTTACCTTTTCCAGCAAAAGCTCTGAACCAAGCAGGGTTTGGTTAAAATTAAAGATATAGTAGTTTTGTTAAATTGCAAGCTTTATTGTTTGCTGGAGTTGTTTCTAGCTGGAAATGAAGTGCAAATTTCAATCAACATAGTAAAGTGACCTGGGTAGTTTATTTGTAAATATCATGACAATGTTACGTGTAGTCAAGATGAATTTTAATTTAATTTATTACTTAACAAAGTTAAGAAATGCTTAAAAATTACATTTGGAAGAATAAAGAGAAAAAAAGGCTTTTTAAAAGGATAGTTCTTCAAAGCTTTCTCTAAGCAGAGGTTTCTGGCAGAGGTTTCTGGACACTAGTAGACTGGATTTACAAACAGTCCTTTCACTTTTGCAGTTAACACAGCTTCTTCACTTGTATCCAAGTAGGCTTGTGATGGCCCTGTTGAAGTTTAAGCAAGGCAGGTCAGAAAGCAGCCTGGCAAAACCAAGGAATGCTACTTAAATGTTATTTGTTCTCTGTGTGACCTGACAGTATGCAAAACGCAGGTTGAATGGAGATATGAGTACAGGTGAGTACATTATGCGCAGTGATGTACAAATACCCTTAAATGATTCATTTTTGGATCCTGAAAAATGAGCCTGTGGATACCACTGACCAGATTTTACATGACGTATTATAAAAACCAAATGTGCATGCATTAAAATGCATCTAAAATCCATGAAATTAAAAGATCCCCAAACTTCAAGATTTTATTCTTCCTACCTCGCTCTGTCTGATTAGAGATGATGTATGTATACAGCTGGCTCACCGGATCACTTATTCCCTGGGAATTCCTGTCCTCAAGGATATGGCCTCATTCTGTGCATGCATGAATAAAATGCGATCTGGATTTAGACAGAACTGCAGCAGCTGTAATTGTTAATAGGAACCTTAAAAAACAGGGTCGGCTGTATTAGCTTTAAAGGATGAATTTGATCTTGAAGTTGATGACAGGGGGAAACCTCACTTTGATGTCAATAGTTAGTGGTCAGAGTCTTCTTTTTTAGGAGGTGTGTTAAGTCCCATAATATTCATTTGGTTGAGATTTAAAGCAAAATTTGCAGTTTGATGTGGCATGTCTTCTGTCTTCTTCTGCTACTATACTCACCTAAGAATGAACTGAGTTTCACTCCTATAAATATACGTTTTTGTAAATTTTTTACCTAGCATATTTTTGAGCTTTTGCTAGAAGAACATGGACCACAATTCAAGCCTAAGAATATGTTAACAAAGATAGATGCAGTAGGTGGAAGTTTGTGAAAGAACAGGGATGGCAGGAAAACCAGCTGCCACCTCCTTCACTTGCAGCAAACACATTTATTATCTTTACAACATTTTCTACCAAAACTTGCACAAGCAGTGGGTACTTCTTGTTTATTTTCCAATACATCTTTGCTTGAATGTTTGTAACATACCTGGAATTAAAAGCCAGTTTGTGAAAAGCACACATAGATCCATTAATTTCAGGGACCCACATCAGCATTTTAATCAAAGCAAAACGAAGAACAGCTCTTGTCCACACAGCCAAGATTATAAAAGATACCATAACTTCTTTATTCTAATTTATTCTGCAGTCAAATATTTACCAGGCTTAACTGAAGATCAGAATGCCTTTTAAAAAAAGCATGGAAACAATTAATAACATATTTAGGGCTAAATCTACAGTTGGTGTTTGGTTCAGACTTGAGTCCATAATCTTCTGAATTTAGACACTTTGCCTCTAACAGGCAATGACCTTTGTAGGAAGGCAGCAACCGACAGCTATGAGGTAACAAGCAACAGCTTCATAACATGTTAATGGTAGCTGGTTACGAGAGCCCTCTTCCTCATCCCTACCATTGCTCTTCTCCTAGGTATAAGGAGCACTCCTGTAGTGCTCCCCAGGTGGCATTTTCCACCACTGCCTGCTTGAATCAAATAGCATCATTACCAATAACTACTTTAATAAGATGTACCACTAGCCAAATACACTTTTGGAAACATTCTTGAGTCCTTTTCCTAGCATCAGAGTATCTTTCTTCTTTCCAAATTTTTAATTTTCTTTTCTTTGCTTGTCATTTTGGAAAACCTTGCCAGTGCGGTGAGAACCAAAACTGCACTATATCAAGAGGAGATGACTGTGCCTGCATTTGACAACAGCTCTGCGTGTAGGTGTGGCACCGACACTGAACCTGCAAGATGTGGCCACCAAGTACAGGTAAGAACTGACAGGGGCAAGCCAGTCTGCACACCGCTAAGTGGGGACCTGACACTGCGACAGCATAAATTAGTGGGGCATAATTAATAGATTAAACAACTGAGGGAAAGAAACTACTTCTGTGTGATTCTATCCAAGCAGAAATGAATGTTAAACTTTTATGCAAATATAATTCTCATGATTATCTTTTATGTTTGGATACACCTACAGCTAAAATGTCATGGCCTGTCCCTCCTCAGGCCACAAACTTCCATCAACAGTACAAAAAGGAATGCATTAGCTAGTCATTTTAAACTAGAAAGGCCATGGCAGCAACAGTAAGTAGTTGCAAATTATTCTAAAATTAAAATTCAGATCCAGAGCTGGGTACCATTATTGCAGGTAATGAGTGCAATCAGTACAGCCTACGTGCAACAAACAATTCGCAAATATCAGATAATTTGATCTGCAATATTTTCTTTGATGAAAGCAGCTAGATAATATTTCAGTTGGTAGTTTCTGTCCTTGGCTTTGTTTTCTGCTGTGACACTGAGGAACCCACTGCTCCCTGTGGCAACTCTTTTTGTCTCAGATCAATACATATTTTATGTTTCATGAAGACTGGCCTGTGTACAGCTACTTCTGCTGAATCCCCAAGGCAAAAATAGTCTTTTAACGTATCTTGAAAGTTAGTGTATATAAGAGTCTTCCAATTGACCAACCCTGCCAAGATAACGTATAGAAAACCTCACTGGGTAGAGTTGCTGGTTTTCCAACACAGGCACCACTGGGACAGACTGTTGGATCCCAATAAGTATCACAGCCACTGCTTAGGTCTCACAGTGACTTTTAACAGAAGCTTTCCCTGAGAGGGGTGCAGAGGGGTCATAAAGGCATTACAGAGGGTGCCTGATGCTCTCTGCACTTGAAAAAGTGCCCATTTCTTCTTTGACCCTCCTTATGTGTGTTGGAGAAAACAAGAGGATGACAAACCTAGACACACTGTCGGATGAACTGCCGCTGCTCAGCACTCAGAAGGCTACTCACAATTCAGCATAAATAGCTATTGCTGTCTCACAGGTGGACAGAAGAATCCAGTTTTTCTTTGTCAACTCCAGCACAACTCTTGTGTCAGCAGACTGATGTCTTCATCAGCTGTTCCTCTGTGTTCTGTAACAGCACTAACAATCCTAAGGATTATTGCAATAGGTATTCAATAAAGAACCTTCTAATCCCTATTGCTGATATTCTGCTACAGAGGTGAATGAGACCTGTTGATTCCAAAGGAGCATTTTATTTTTAAGTCTTACTTAAGGCAAAAAAAAAAAAAAAAAAAGGCAGAACTAAGTAAAAGCAGTAATTTACTGCTGTTTATCTTGAAGTGACAAAGTTGCTCATTCTTTGAACACTCTGAAATTTTGCACTACTCGTTGAAATTTTGCAACTGAAATTCTTCCCCCAAATAAACCCTGAACTACAAAATCTAGCCCTGGTCCTATACAGCTCTTCAAAATACAGATCAAAAACCCAACCAGCTTTAACTGTTGATGCACTTGTAAAATTCCCTTGCATGGTAGTTTTCTGTTTAGTGTTTGCACCAGGCTATCGGGGGAGGATACAGCTGTCCCACAGTGCCAGTGAAGCAGCCGAGGTTTGGGGGTCCCGTTTCCCAACCCCATTCCCCTCCATCCAGCTATTGCCTTTCAGGAGGAGGGAGGCCCAACAGTGCGTTACAGTCCAACCCTGTGAGACATCATCTGTGTTCCTCGGGAGGCTGAGACCCAGCCACTGACTCCTGAGGCCCCTTTTTCTACCAGACTTTAAAAAGTCTTCACACTAGAGTTTATTTTTATCACAGAAATTACAGTTTGTTTGATTTCATGAAGGATTTGGTTTTCTTATTCATTTTGTGGAAGACAATCTCACACTACGTTAATGGACAGAATAAAATCCTAAGATAAATGATGTTGATTGCAAGTGTTTCAATAAAAATTATTAACTAAAAAAGCCTGTAATTTACACATTCAATATAAAATTCATAGGTCCTGTTACTATACAGTGGGTTAGAGAAACAGAGAAATCAGAACAGTGAAAGGAAATTTGTTTCCAAATTACTCCATAGGGCAAATCATTATACTATTTAAGGCAGAGACAAAATTACAGCGTCTTCTTGGGGAATTAAGCCTACCTGTTTTTTATTTGCAGTTTGGTACTATAGTTGACAAAAGACAAAATAAAAATCTTGAAATGTTCAGTATTAGAAAATTAAAATTGCTTTTTTCATCTGGATAATTTTCTCAGGACAGATGTTCACCTGGGATATAGCCATACACACCCAGAAAATATGAATAAAATACACAAATCATACCATTGTATAAAACAGGGGTTTTATCTCTTTTTTCCTTTATCTTGCTTCAAATGTCACTATCTTCAGTAGTTTTTGATCATGTGAGCTCCTGCTATATTAAAAATGATACTAATTTTTAGCATATGACTATCCAAGAAAACAAGATAATGTTTTATAAGATAAGAGCCACTAAGATAAAGAACTATGGCAGTCCACCAGGAAATCATATTTACAAAAAACCCTTCCTTTTCTGCTTTTCGTCTTCACTAGCATTCACCTAGGAAAAGGAAAATCTGTGGAAATCTCTTCTGATAGCAGCAATTACACTAAGATTTCACCCAGAGAGTGATCAACAACTGATGGAGGAACCGTATCGCACTCATTACAGAGAAAAAAGCAACGAAGATAGGAGATACTGGGAGAACTGTTCATTCCGTTACATATGGTTAATTAATACTATCCATCACAGTCCCAAGTCAAAAATACTTAAATAGGTTTTGAGGCCAGCAGGGATAACTGTAACCATCTAAAATGGCTTTTCCCACAACGCAGACTACAGAATGCCGTTCGGTGCTGTCTGAATCAAGACAGAGCTGGGGGTGAGCTGAGGTACAGTCTCTAAGAAACACATTCAGCCTTGGCTTTCAGGCTGCAAATGATGGCAAACCTAGTACAACCCAAAATCGATTGCATCGGCCATTAATCATCCTCACTGCTAAAAATGCGCACCGTACCTCTATCCTGATTTCTCATAGATTCAGTTTCTAGCCACTGCAGTTTTTATAACCTTACCTGAAAGATTAAAAGTCATCCATTATCAGAAACTTTCCCCCTGTAAGACATTGCCAGCTGTTTCTAACCCTCCTGGTGCTCTCTGCTCAGCTCAGGAAGTTTCCCAGACATAATTCCTGTAATCTTTTTCTGATCATTTTCCAGTTGCTCATATTTATTTTTATTTGAAACACGAACAGCAGAACTCAACCTATTCTTCAAGGATTTTTCTGCACTGAATAAGTTGATGGTACCAGTTGCCTCCCTTCCTTCCTCAATATCTTCACATGGCTATATATACACCAGCACCTTTGTCCATCCCCGCGCAGGAAAGCATTTCAGCTTCAGTGAGTAAAACTGGTGGACCTTAAGCAGACGCTCAACCGTGCTCCTAAATACAGCTCCACTTGAGTATACTTCTACAGTTAAGAACATATCCAGCCACCTCGCTAAATTGGCCTAATGTACAGTGACTTCCAGCTTCCTCCACCTCTACCTCTACCTCTTTTTGCCTGTTTTAGAGCCTTACCATAACAGGAGGTTTTTGATGGGGTGCTTTTATAGCCTAAACCTCAGCGGTACAGCTGTGTCTATATAGTGTAACTTCCTTTTGGCGTTAATTACCTTTTTATCTCTTTACACGGAGTATCTCCTAGATGAAAGAAAGTGTGAATTGAGTGTCACCTATTTTTAAATAAATATCATTCAGCAGAACAGTGGGTCTCTGTATTTTGAAGTGGAAATAGAGAATGTGGCAATGAAGGGAAAGAGGTAGTAAAACATACATTTCTAAAATTTGGAACTGAGAAGACTTTTTTTTCCCTCAGAACCATTGCAATAGCAGTTAAATTCCATTACTTCCAATCTGCCAGCTGTGAGAGAGAAGCACAATTTTAGCAGGTGAATAAAAAAAAAGAAAAATGAGACAAAGCTCTGAAGGAAAAGCACAAAAGCCATTACAAAGATGATTTCAGGATTAAAAATCCCACCCCAAATCGCTCAGCAAGTGACAGCTGTGGTTTTAATGGACTATTCTTAAAATGAGATTTATATGCAAACTGCCTACAGAAAGTGGAAAAAAAAAGGATGCTAATAACTTATAAATGTTAAGGGTTTTTATCCCAGGCTCACAAAATGTTGATGGTGATGGATGGAATATCACAACATACCACAAACATTTCCGTTACACAATTGCCACTCTGCCCTGGTGCCACTATGAATGATTGGTACAAGCGCTGCAGCAAGGCAGCTGTCCTGTTGCCTGCTCCTGCTCCACCTCCTCCCAACTCACTGGAGTCTATCAGGGTGCCTCATATGCCACCCCATCACAAACCAATATTTTTTCCTACTGCCATTGAAAATATTCCTGATCTCCTAATGCATTCCTGTGACTTGAAAGAAAGTTTTGAGTGTCCATGAAGAATGCTGGATCAACATTGAAGACTGCATCACCAGTGGACCCGTAGGTCCAGGTGTGTCTTTGGCTGGTGAAATTTCCTCCAGCTCAGCGATCGTTTTTTTCCATAGGTGTCTCTGGTGAGCAACTTCGGTTCACACCAGCTGAAATTCCAGAACATTTGCTAAAGATGAAATAGGTGGGAGAGGATACTATATCCTCTAAATTCTAAGTCATGCAGGAGTCAGCCAGCCAAATGCAAAACTTGGCTGATAAACGACATCCTTTGGGAACTCCTCTCTACGCTGTGTCCACCTACTGCAGATAGTAGTGTAGGAAGCACAGTAAAATTTCATTCTTTAGATGTCTGACAAGTGAGCTCTGACAATTTTTATTTCCATGGGTTAAGGCGTCTTTCCTGGCTGCTTGCACCTCCTCTCTGCTTGTCTCCACCACACACAGCAGAGCTGGCAGGAGATAACATCCGCCCGCACCTCCGCTGCTCCCAGCCACAGACCAACACCTTCGCTTCCAGCGCTGGTGCCACTTTGTACCGAGCCACCAGTGCGTGCGTGGTGCCGCCGAGCTGTGGGCAGGCTGTGTTATTGTCGGGCTACTATCATTATTAAGCAGACAGATACCTACACATACGTTTATATGAATAGCTAATGCGTGATGATTGCACGCAGATATACATACATGCATATAGACACCATCTGTGCTGATGGGTTTGTGTGTATACGAACACACCTCTACAGTGGTGAAGCAATGATTCAGATCATTGGTTTTTTTACATAAAATATCCACGTTTTTGGACGGGCAGCTTCAATAGGCACACGCACGGGTACTGGTACAATTCAGTCCTTCATTTATACGAACTGTAGGAGGCATTGCTTAGGAAAGCAGAGTTAGCGCAAGCAACACATCGCCTCAGCATCACAGCTTTAGTCATGCTGTTTAGAATTCAGTGGTGACAAAAGCTAAATTCTCCTTCCAATATTAAATATAACTCTGCTTAGATGTGGAAAAGTAGCGCCAATTTCTTGAGCGAGAGCTAAAGCGAAGATCCAGTTTTTCTTGTGACAATTTTAGAAAATTGCCTAAAAGGTTGCAGAGTTTTGTTTTTTTTTTACTCTTTATTTAGTAATTTTAAGACTTAATCTTCCTTCATGTCACTGCAGATCCAGCAAGGTATAGTGAGTCTTGTCCATCCCCATCTGCCTGGAGAAGCAGCCGGAAGGCTCCCCAAGAGCGGCTTTCTCAGCCCTTTTAGCGCCAAAACAGGCTGTCGAATCCAGAACACGTTTGATCTCTGACAACCGTTTTTAAAAAGAATTAGGTTTGGAGAAACTAAACCTGTAATATTTTGAATAATAATTAAAAATAAATCACTAAAGCCTGTTCTCAGAAACACAGGCACGACAGGAGCGCCCGGCCAGCCCAGCGTTCCCACCCGCGCTGCTGGGGGCACAGCTCCCGGTGCCGGCTGTGCCGGAGCCCCACCGAGGGCAATGCTCCGTCCCGTGGAAGAGCCGAAAAGAGAGAGAATCGCATTTCCTTTGCCGGGTTTCTTGCCTGTAATACATCTCAGGCGTCCAGCAGAACCTTTTGGAACTACGACCGATCGAGGGTACGTTTCCCATCTCTGTGGAAGAAACGGAGCCCTGTACCGCTCGACGCCCACCTCCCCCCCGCCCCCGGCAACTTTCAGCCCCGCTCGCTCCCAGCCAGAGGTGAGCGGGCTGCGGCCGTGCCCGTCCCGGACAGCCCCGCTTCCCCCGCGATGCTGCCGGGGGGTGGTGGTGTTCACGGGGCATTTCCCCGTTCCCTGCGGTGGGACCGCGCTTGCCCCTCCACCTGCGCAAAACCACCGCGCAAGGCCGGTCGCGGCTACAAAAAACCGCGAGGATAACTCGGTCTCGGGAGGGAGGAAGGGAGCGCTGCGGGGCGGCCGCCCCCGCCGCGCCGTCCCGTCCCGACCCCCTCAAGTCCCGCTGCCCGGCG
>VWZZ01000321.1:527094-557330 GCA_013399095.1 Psophia crepitans
ACGCGGGGGCCGGTGGGCGCCCCCGGGGCGGCGCAGGTGGCGGCGGGCAGCCTGCTGGCTCTGCTCATTCTCTGGACACTCTTTGGGAACGTGCTGGTGTGTGCGGCCATCGTCCGGTACCGGCACCTGAGGAGCAAGGTCACCAACATCTTCATCGTGTCCCTGGCTGTCTCAGACCTGCTGGTGGCTCTGCTAGTCATGCCCTGGAAGGCAGTGGCTGAGGTGGCCGGGTACTGGCCCTTTGGGGCTTTCTGCAATGTCTGGGTGGCCTTCGATATCATGTGCTCCACGGCCTCCATCCTGAACCTGTGTGTGATAAGCGTGGACAGGTACTGGGCTATTTCCAGCCCTTTCCGCTATGAGAGGAAGATGACCCAACGGTTGGCTCTGGTGATGATCAGCGTGGCATGGGCTTTGTCTGTGCTCATCTCCTTCATCCCTGTCCAGCTCAACTGGCACAAAGGTGGGGATGCTGTTGCTGCTGGTGACATTGGAGATGGGTTTGGCACCAGCTGGGCAGCAGCAGGTGCTGTCACCACCTGGGCAGATGACATGGGCACCACATGGGTGGCATTGGCAGCAATGAGACCCTCTGATGGGACCTCTGGCAGCAACGATACGCTCACTGGACCATCGGAGAGCTGTGACTCCAGTCTCAACAGGACTTATGCCATTTCCTCCTCCTTGATCAGTTTTTATATCCCAGTGGCTATCATGATAGTTACTTACACTCGAATCTACCGCATTGCCCAGGTGCAGATTCGTCGGATCTCTACCCTGGAGAGGGCAGCTGAGCATGCGCAGAGCTGCCGGAGCAGCCACGTTGACTGCCACCATCACACAAGCCTCAAGTCCTCCATCAGGAAAGAGACCAAGGTGTTGAAGACTCTCTCCATCATAATGGGCGTCTTTGTCTGCTGCTGGTTGCCGTTCTTCATCTTGAACTGCATGGTTCCCTTCTGCGAGAGCCCACCCAGTGACCCCCATGCCGGCCTTCCCTGCGTCAGTGAGACCACCTTTAATATCTTCGTCTGGTTTGGTTGGGCCAACTCCTCTCTCAACCCCATCATCTATGCCTTCAATGCTGACTTTAGAAAGGTCTTCTCCAACCTCCTGGGATGCGGTCAGTTCTGCTCTAGCACTCCCGTGGAGACTGTTAATATAAGCAATGAGCTTATCTCTTACAACCAGGACACCCTTTTCCATAAGGAGATAGTGACTGCTTATGTTAACATGATCCCAAATGTGGTTGACTGTGAGGAAAATCGCGAGGACTCTTTTGATAGGATGTCCCAGATATCTCCTGGCCATGAGATTGCCACTGACTCTGTCTGTGAGCTGGACTGTGAGGGGGAGATTTCACTAGGGAAAATAACACCTTTCACTCCAAATGGTTTACATTAAATTGCATCCTGCCCTGGTCAGTTCTTCTTGGATTATAGAGCAAAACATTAGCACTGAGTGGAAAAACCTGCTTGATTTTATGCTATAGTTGGTCAGTCACTTCATGCTAAACTCACTTCTACATGTAGCACTTTGCAGGATGTAGACAGTGTCGTACAGGGAGCACAAACTTAATTCAGCGCTTCCCCAGGCTGAGAGAGGACCAGGCAGTTGTGTTGGTTAGCTGTGGTGAGGTATTGTGGTATAATTACAGTCAGTTCATGTTTATAACGTGTTTGCAAATGAAAGGTGCCATTGTCAGTGCTAAGTATTACAACTTCTAAAATCAGGGACAGATGTGGCTGGCATAGACATTAAATAGAAAAAAAAATAATCTAGGCTGTTTGTTTGTTCAGATCTTACATTTATTTTTCTCTTCTTTTTTTTGTTTTTGTTTTTGTTTGGGGATTTTTGTTGTGGTTTTTTTTTTTTTTTAAGATAGAAATAGTGAGGTGGTGATTTGGGTGATTATTTAAATGCGTGTTTCTGCCAAAACAGTTTATGTGAAATCCATGTTCTCCTAGGTGGCATTGTTGCCTATGATATCCTTGCCATGTTCCCAGATGAATAAATAAAAGTTACATTGATCAAGGGGTTATTATCTTTCATTTATCACACTGAAAGGTTTACAACAAGTATTCAAACTTTAACATTTTTATTTGAATGGTTAGAATGACTAACAGCTAAACCCTATTATTTTAAAGGCAAAATAGTCTATAGAAAATACAGTTTTTGAATAAAAGCAAGGCTCATGGGAATGATTGACTTAAATGAACTCTTTTATATGGCTTTACTTACAGCTAGATTCATGCCTGTCTTTCTTTAGTATTGTAACTGATGCTATCCCTCTCTGCAGCGAAGAATATCAAGTATACATACCTATAAGCTATTAAAACTTTCCACTTAATTCTATACTTTAACTTACTTTTGAAAGATACAATTAATTAGAAGAGTTTGGTGATAGAATTAGGAGGTGTATGTATCTAAAAAACGTAATTATATTTGAAAATTATAATAATCAGCATTTCCCAGTGTAGACATTACAGAATTCATTCAAACAGAGAGGAAGAAAATGCTGTTCATGTAATTTTTTAGTTATTTACTTATTAACCAGATTTTAAAAATGCTTTAAGTGCTCTGACTCTACAAAAGCAGTCTGTAAAAATTGTAGAAGAGTCTTTAAATCTCCGTTTCTATTGAAACATTTACATCAAATGGAATATTTTATTTAGAAACGTGTAAGCTTTCAGCTCAGAAATCAAAAGTGATCTTATTTCCAAGACAGATGATCAGAGGTAGTAAAAGCAATACCAATATTTATTTCAAGTTTTGGCTCACAAAGTGAACAACATCGGAATTAATTTTCCCTTTAAAAATACCTGTGCCATGAGCTGAGCAGATTTAAATGGAATAGTAGGTGTGGATTCGGTAGCGCTCGCCCCTGGCGGCCCTGACCTGGGGCCACCCCCATCCTGCCCGCCTGGGGACAGGAGGCAGTTCCCCCTATATCATGTAGGGGGGAAGGAGGACCTGCACTGGGCAGCATGGCTCAGGGGGAGTCACTTAAGCAGATGCTGGGGTTTGTGAATCTCACGCACTTAGGATTGAGCCTCTTCGGAAGTCAAGCCCCTAACACTGGTTTGGGGATGGTCTTACCTCCCCTGGGGACATGGGGTGGAAGTAGCGCAGGGGGTATGCGATTGAAATCCCTTTGTGGTTGCTTCTGCTGCAATATGGTTTTGTCTGCAAGCAATGTTCTGTGTGTGTTGTCCTTGATATTAATTCATTATATAGTTGTTTTGGATTATTTTTTCAACTGCTTGTCACCGAAGATTGACATCTACCTGAGCATTTTCTTTGCTGTTGATGTGAAATCTCAGTGTAATATCCCTTTACAGCTGTCCTCAGAAAAGGGGGTTGTGACTGTGGCTTAGGGAAGCTTGAAAAACAGAAATCTCATGCTCAGAAGCAGGATCAACCTACTAATGCCTTGACATTGGGGGTGAGTATGTTGTCGTTTCTCTACTAAAGCAATCATATGTAGCCCGGAGTTAACCATAGTTCTGTCCCTCCTGGTTAGATAAACTTGCCCAGATTAAAATCACTTTCCCAAATAAAAATGAAGGAAACTGATTCTAGTGGTGCAGTGATGAATTATCCCAACTAGAATTTAGAATTTTGTCTTTTCCAGTTACTGCTCAAGTTTTGAGGCTAGTACAGCAGTTAAACTTGACAGATCCATGCAAAAAGCGAACGATATCCAGATGCAAGGGGTGCAAGCACCTGGTGCTGTTTCCAGCTCCCAGGGCAATGCCTATATTATATCCAATTTTGTCCATATTACATCAGAAACAGGCCAGGGAAACAGGGAAGGGAAAACAACGATCTCTTTCTGAGCACCTGCGTGCCAACAGGCTGTGCAGCCTGATCCCGCGTGTTACACCCTGCTCCAGCAGCAAAGCAGTTTCAGTAGTAACAGTGAAGAGAATGTCCCCCCCACCTCCCCAAGTGGCTTTTCCTGTTCAAAACAATCCCTGTGCTGGTGGTGTGATGGTTCCCTTGGATCCGGTTCCCTGCAGGCGTGGTGGAGTGGTAGAGGTGTGCAGAAAGGTGCTAGTGCATCCCTCTGACGGGTGTCTTTCTCCTTGCCGAGGCTTTACCTGCCTGGGTTTCTGGAACAAGTGTGAGGGCTAACTCTGGGACGCAAGATGACATCTCCCTCAGTGGTTTTATATAACAGCTTTGCACAAAATATTAGAAATAGGCTTATCTCAGGTCTGAGGGAAGGCAAATTTTAGCCTGCCCCCAGAATTTGGGAGCATATTAGGACAATCCAGAAAACTGGCCAAACTGCCACTTCCCATTACTAATTTTTAGTTTATGACTTCAGCTGGTAAATGATTTCTCATGGTGGTTCTATGATGTAATCTGTCTCCTTGGAATATGTACCTGTCAGGGGGCTTCATCCTTTGGAGCCCAGGAGCGTCAGAAAGGGGAACATTTCTGCTTTGAAAGACAGAGTGAAAGTACATTTTTGCTAGAAGCATGGATTGACCTTAAGGATCTGAAAGAAAACCTTTTTCTTGACTTGTAACAGGGACAATTTTTTGCTAGTGTATTAAGAATTAGTAAGATAAACTTTTTAAAGAAATGCGTATCTTGCCTTGAACTATAAAAAGGAGCAGAGTGTTTTAATGAAAACATCCTCAAAAAGGCTTTTTTTTCAACTAGTTTCTCTCAGAGAAACTGCTGCCCTGCTTTTTTAATGGCATCCCTCTTAAGGACAAATGCATCTGCCTAGCCGTAGAGCAGAGTTCAGTGGCAGTGCAAGTAGCTTTTGAAAATCCTCATATCCTTGTGGTGTCACTCTGGAACTCATCTGTGCCAATGGCTTTCTGCCTCCCATCCACACGTTTTTCTTCTGTGAAAGTCACCTTGCTCCTGCCATGCATTTTACTCCCTAATTAAGCATGGTCGCTTGTTGGTAGCTCAGGTTTTTTGTTTTTTCTTTTCTTCTTTTTTTTTTGTCCTTTACACCTTAATGATTTGAACGTATGGTGCCATTTGGCTTTGAGTCATCGTTACTTATTCTAGTCCTCAGTGACGGCTGTCCTTCAAGGTCCCACGTTATTTTGAGTTTCTATTTTGTATTACTGTTTAGAAATCTTACCTTGCAATACGTGTCAGTGTTAAATTACCTCTCAGCCAGCCAGATCATCCGTTACGGCTTAATTCTGTTAGTCCTGGGCAACTCCATACCAAAGGAGGGTCAGTGTATCAGTAGTCTGTATGTTTTCTGTCTGAGTTAACTAATGACAGAAGAGCTCATTTTAATGAAAGAACAGAACACGTGAAGGTATCTCAGTTCATTTTTGAGAAGCTGGGACGTGGAGGACATGAAAGAAGAGTGTTTTATGTAAAATGCTGCAAACACCACAAGGACTCTTTCACTGTTCAAAGTGCCCAAGAGCTTTTAACAGCACTGGCTTTAACAGGGAGTGGTGGGTTGTATAGTGCTGGGTTTTTTCCCCCACGGTGAAGAAATATGTATGACTTTCTCAGAGGTGAACAGCAACAAAACACTTTTCAAAGGGAGAAAAATTACTGCAGTATTTTTTTGTGAGTTTGGTACTTTATCTCTTTGCTTTCACTGTGTTTTTTACTTTTGCCAGCCACATCGGATGTGTCTCTGCAGGGAGGCTCCCTACAAAGGACTCCTGTATTTTTGTAACATATAACAAAAAAGGCTTCAAAATTAGGAACGCTTCTTGTAGAAATAACACTAAGCACAATCTTATACCATTTAGGAGTCAATCATGTATAAACTCAGCATTCAAGAGACTGACAAGACTGGAGGCAGTGTTCAGAACATGCATCAGACTGGAGGTTTGAGAGGTCACAAGTCCTTCAGCTGCTTGCATGTGCCAGAATTGCCACTCTTAAGGAGGAGGGCATTTTCATCACTGTCACACAGAAGGCAAGGCTATATACACCTATGTTGGTGTTAACAATTATGCAGAGATTTTTTTGCTTTCCTCTGAGCCCATCTTCACTACTGTTTAATTGGATTCATCAGATCTTCAAAAATTATTCAGTGCCTATTTAAATCAGTAGAAGACCTCAGTGATGGATGTGGCCTGGGTCACAGAGCAATGAAATTGTTTCTCCTGGCTTCTTATGAATATTACTACTGGTATTCTCTGCTAGTGGAAGATGACATGTTGAAGTTGGCATGCTGAACAAAATATTTCCCCAGATGATACACAGAAATAATTATTTTATTCAGATTTATTTATTTGTTTTCAAATGTTGGAAGACTTTTCAAAATTTCCAGGAACTTCACAAAGTCCACTTTGATCATCTCTCAGATCAGCAACAACTGGTGTGTTTTTAGTGCCCTGGTAACTATACAGTGTGCTATGCTTTTATGATCAGAATTATGTCTTTGTAAGTTTAAGATGCTGTTTTCAGAGGAAATTACCATTATTAATGGGGCACCAGAGATGTGCCTCTTTCTTCAGCCTTTTGTTTGTTGTAGCAGTGGTAAGATTGCAGTGAGCAGTAATAGGATTAGGGGGTGTAAGGAGTGGAAATACAAATAATACTATCATCTGAAGCAGATGATGGATTGTTTCTTTCAGGAAGCCTGCTGGCTCTCAGGATAGTTTAGTTTAATAGAAAATTTACAAGAAGATTTTATCTTGTTTTATGTTTGAATCCATTCTCAGTTGTGACTGGAGATAGCGTTCAATAGGATTTATAGTGGACAGATAGCTGTTTAAGTAGGCTAAACGTTTTTATGGACCTTACCATTTGTATCACAGTCACATTTGTGAGATTTGCAAAATACAATGCAGTAATCGTAAAAGAAATAATTAAAAATTCCAGTCCATAAAAAAAAAAATCTTCCTATAATTTATTCCCCACTGTTTACAACAAATACTTGTTTGTATCTTGTACTGCACTCTCATTGCTATCAGAAGAAGCTGGAATGCTCTGAACCTGCTACTAATAATCTGCTGATTCACATTAGGAGTAAAGTCTGAAAAATATGGAAAGAAATGGCAGCAACATGTACAGATAGGTTCAGTTCACATGAAATTGGTCTAGTGTCAGCCAGCCCATGCAGGGGACAAGAAGTGCACAAGCACCTCAGCCTCGACCACAAACGCTGACTCCTGAGACCTTGGCTGCGTGGTAGACCCCTTGCTTCCAAGGTGGATGTTCTAAATCTGCATGTAATGTTTAGGAGATCTAAGGTTTATAACAAGTGCTTTGACTTTTGTTTACTACATAAAAGAGAAACCACACTTTTCTTTTTCGAGGTTATGCTCTGAAAATGTGGTTGCAAATGACATCTGGTTGGTGTAGTCTCTCCGGTTTAGCTGTTTCCTGGCTAGTGCTCGAACGGATGTGGCTACTATAGCTGCTGGGGGTTTCAGCATCGGAACTGCACGTATGTCATGGTTTAGGGGCCTAATATTGAGTGGAAGAAATCCTAAATTCATAGTTTTTCCAGAGCCCCTGAGGAGCACTACAGAACACATTCTGGTGGTTGCAGAGCAGAGATGAGCCTCGACTAGCCTGAGCTTGGTTGCTTGCGAGGACGTCGAAGAAGTCGAGTCTGCAGCTCACCTGCTGCAGTTTTGAAAATGTTCCATGAGTAAAATATTAACAAGGAAGTTCGGTATGCCTTCTTTTACCCTTTGACCTCATTTTTCCAATCTGAAAGGTTTTTAGTAAGATTAAAAATCTACATTTCTAGCCTTTGGCCTTGACCTTTTGCTTTCTCTTCTAACTTCTCTGCTAACTAATTAGTCTCCTTCGGTGAACAGAAGCGCCTGGCATGGAGTTAGCTGCTTGGGTACCTCATCATCACCAAATCTGGAACTACCTCAAGCTACACTTAAATTACATTATGTTTCCAGCCCAAAGGGAATCTTTCAAGTCTTTTTTGTTTTTTTTCAAGCGACAACATTTCCCTCCCCAACACAAGGTTATTCACTGGAAACATAATTTAGAGGACAAGCGTCAATAGACTTTTTTTAAAGCTCTTGGGGATTTTGCTTGATTATACAAAATAAGAATGGATTGGTATTAGGCATAGCGATAAAGTTTTTTCTGTGAGAAGTTTAATTTTTGGCTTTTTATAGAAACAAAAGCTGGATATTTTCATTGTGAGGAGTATTTGCATTTGATTTTATACACTTAGATGTATACATATGTTCTTTTATATATGCACACAGAAATTTATTTCTTCATATTCACAGGGTAGTTAAATATATTTCTAAATATAAAATGTGCAAATTAATCCAGAAGGAAGCAAGTCAGATGTTAAAATTTTGCCATTATTCTTTCATCACAACACTTAAATACAAGAACAGTCTTCCAAGATGTTCAAAAGCTATTTTAGCTGTTTAGAGTTGAGAATCTTTGAAAATCCAAGCTTAAATTATGCAGTGAGAGGGAGCGTACAAAATTCTTTCTCTCAACTGGTCTATATTCAAAGTGTTTTTATAGTGATTTGCTAATTGATCTTTTCTCTATAAGCATTTTGAGACAGACAGGAAGAAGAGGAGATGATTTAGAAATACCTCTTGGGTGTCTCTCAGTGATGGACTTTATACAATGCTTTTGTCTTTTCAATTCATTGAAACAAAGGTGCAAACTTCTTGACAGCATGCAGAGCTTCTGCTTCATCAGAAGATAAAATATATTGCATAACCTTTCAAAGCCATCCAATTTAGGTAACACAGTGTCTGAATTTAAAATGGCATCGTAAGTAAAAATACTTTCTTTATTAAACAACTACTTGGGTAATTCAAGTAATGCTCTTCTCTTAAAAATAATATTTGCAAATGGTCAGGGTTTCGTAGGCCAAATGGGATAGAGAAGGGCAAATTTAAGGACCAGTTCAGCAGCATTGAACAAAGTATGCAAGACTGAATGTCCTGGCAATAGCAGAGCCATGTCTGAGGACAGGGAAGAAAATAGTTGGGTAGGGGGCAGGGAGAGAATTTTAGGGAGAAATGAGAGAAATCGGCTAAGGGTCCAGGAAGCCAGAAATTTGGTGGTGGTTGAAGAAGACAAGGGAGAGGAGGAATTGACATAATCTAAGGTGGCTGAGGCAGGGGTGATTACAGCAGTCAGTAGGTTTCGGAGTGAGTGGATGAGGGGACTGGAAGGGGTCAGGATGGGGTCTGGGCTGTGAGCACCCGTAAGGTCTTGTGGGGCTCTGGGAGGCCATACAGAGATGGGTGAGATTTCCATGAGGAAGCCGACAGAGGAGGGGTGAGAGTGGACAACTCACCCACCCGTTCCCTTCCCAGGATCCACAGACTCTCCTGCTCTGTGCAGTCCCCTCCTACCACTTCAATAGCTTCAATATTGCCACTTCATTTTATCATTAAACAGGTACAACTCAAGTGTCAGTCTACTATGCAGCAGATGAAGAGCTGTCTTATTTATTCCATTGTTTTAAAGCTTGGAAAAATAACTTCCACAGAAACACCTGACATCATCCTGCAAGGAATATTTAATCGAGGAGTGGAGAGCAAAGAGCGCTTTGAGATCATTGTCCCACTGTGCTGTATAGTGGTGTGTGATGGTAGGACATTTTAGGTTTGTCCTAGTTCTGCTGGATTGCTAGAAGCAAGTCTGCCTTCCAAACTGAAGGTGCCTAGTCCCATTTGAAATCTCTGGTAGAATGGCCCTCAGTATGGGGTGTATGTGGTGGCACAGCTTTAGGCACTGCGAGAAAATACTGCATTAAAAATCAGCTGGGTGTGGAAGTGGGATTTTTTCAAGACTGTTGTCTTAAATTTAGGCATCTAAATTCCATGTAAATGGAAATGTAAACGTTTCAGTACCTTCTAGGTTCCAGATGTATTTACTCATGCCTTTACATGTTGCAAATGAATTTGGATTCCAGCAGGACAGGCTTTGAAATGCAACGTAGAAGTGTGTAAACTGAGTAACTGCAAGCACAGATTAAGCAGTATCACCCCTTCTTCCTTGTGAGCATCACCTGGTTCAGCATCTGCTTTATATTCTCTCACTGTGAGATGAAGCAAACTACTGGCCCGTGTGTACTACTGCATCCATTCGTGTACAGGGGCTATTAAACCACCCTGGAGCAGAGGTTTGCAACACTGGGACCCATGGATGTAAAAAGAGGACCATCACATGCGATGTGCCCCCCAGCTCGGGCTGGCCGGAGACCGGCTTGTGCTATATCTGTGCCTCTTTGCATGTTCAGGCAGCCTCGGGGGGGGGGCTGAAAGATGCCCTTAACTTCACGTTTCTGGGTTGAGCGCTTTATTTTGTGGCTCAAAGAGGCACAGCCGACTTTCAGTTGCTTTTTTAAAAGATGGTATGCTTCAGTGCCTTGTGTATAAAAGCAAATGCGATGAATTCAGTGATGGCAGCAATACAAACTTTGTAACTTTAATCTACTAGGACAGATCATTCAGTAGTGAAGATGATTTAAAAGAGATGACTTTGCCATTCTAAAATTGTCTTTTTTTGTTGTCTCTCCTCTCCTTAATTTCCTAGCATATTAGCTGAAGCACTAGAGAAAGTTGCTTGGTACAGGAGGAAAAGGTATTTTCTGTTTGGCTGGATATAATAAATTGTCCTAAAAGTGTCTGGTAGTCTTCTTAGGGAGCTGCTAACCAATAGCTGGAGTAAACCTACTTTCAAGATCTTTTATTTAGCCAAGATGTCAACTTTCTTCTTTCCAGGCTCCCTTCTTCTTTCCAAGATGATCACATCCTTTTGGGAACCCTGCTGTTCTGCACCACCGCTGCTTTCCAGGACCCCAAGCACACACAGCCTATGTGCAGAAGCATATGGTGTGATTAGCCTCCTAATCAGTGACTGTCTCACACCTCTTTATTATTGGAGGGTTCAGGATGTGCCACTTCAGTCCAGTTTTTATCAAAATTTGTCTTTCTGTATTGGTTGCAGTAGCAGGCTTCTGCTTGGGAGTTCTTAGGTTTGATTTCAGATACTGGAATCATTGCACCCCTACGCCTCCGTACCAGTTATCTGCAGCCTGTTAATGTTCACAGTTTAAGTTCTTTCACCTACAACAGCTAGAAAGGATTTTATGCTAGAAATTGTCCGCCACAAACTCTCTTCTCTTTTTCCCTGTGAAGGAACTTCAAATTCAGAGGAGACTTATTTTTACATGTCTAGTTCTGTGTTGTGGTGGGTTGACCCTGGCTGAAGTGCAGGTGCCCACCAAAGCCGATCTATTACTCCCCATCCTTAACTAGATAGAGGAGAAGGAGTATAATGAAAGGTTTTTGGGTTGAAATAAGGACAGGGAGAGATTGTTCACCAGTTACTGTCATGGGTAAACCAGACCAAACTTAGAGAGGAATTAATCTAATTTTTTACCAAGCAAAACACAGAGTAGAGCAGTGAGAAATAAAACCAAATCTTGAAACACCTTCCCCCACCCCTCCCTTCTTCTCAGCCTTAACTTCACTCCCAATCTCTGTCTACTCCCCCCCAGTGGCACAGGCGGATGGGGATGGCGATTGCCGTCAGTTGATCATATGTTTCGATGGCTTCTTCTTCCTCAGGGGAAGGACTCTTCCCCTGCTCCAGGGTGAGGTCCTCCGTGGGCTGCAGGTGGAATCTTTACTCCCCATCACCCCTCCTCCATGGGCTGCAGGGAAACAGCCTGCCTCACCATGGTCTTCACCATGGGCTGCAGAGGAATCTCTGCTTCAGTGCCTGGAGAACCTCCTCCCTCTCCTTCTTCACTGACCTTGGTGTCTGCGAAGTTTCTCACATCTTCTCACTCCTCACTCTGGCTACAAAACTCCCCTGGCTGGGTTTTTTTTTCCTTCTTAACTAGGTTATCCCAGAGGCACTACCAGCATTGCTGATGGGCTCAGCCTTGGCCAGCAGCGGGTCCGTCTTGGAGCCGGCTGGCATTGGCTCTATCAGACACAGGGGAAGCTTCTAGCAGCTTCTCACAGAAGCCACCGCTGTGGCCCTCCCCGCTACCAAAACCTTGCCATGCAAACGCAAAATGTGTTCAAGTCAGTGGCTTTCGGGTCGCATGAAAATACCTCTTTGGCTCTGTTTATTTTTCCTAGTTGGCAGGCAGTGATGATCTCAGGCCAGACTGGAATTGGGCTTCTAGCTTACCTGTATGTGACCTGAGACTGAAGTAGGGTGGACCATTGAAGGCCCATCAAGGTGGTGTTTTGACTTCAGTTTTGTCCAGTACTGAAGCCGGACTATCTCCCTTTGAGAATCTCTTCTCCTCTGAGAAAAGAGGTGCACACTTTCCTAAGTCCTTGGAGGTCTCATTTATTGCTTGTGTCAGGTTATGAAGTTCCTGCTACTCTCAGCTATTCAGTTATATCTCTGACTCTGTTGAAGGTGGTAGGATCTGCGCCAACCTTAGTTGCCAGCACATTGGACTGACAGCGTATCTATTGAGGCTTTGAGTGGTGGGTCCAATTTTCCTATCCCAGCAGGCAGAGCCCAGAAAGCCTGGTCCTAGTGTAAATAATGTGCTTTGAAACCTTAACCTGGATATGGTTACTGCCTGTTCAAAGGCACAGCTCAGATCAAAAGTCCTTGCTAAAATTAGTTGACTAGTATTGCCATCCCATAGCTTCTGCTCATTTTGGATTTTCCAAAACCGAGAGCTAAAAGGAAGTTGGAATTGCTTTTTTAGCCTTTTGGCTTTTGTGCTGTGCAGCCCATGTAATGCAGCACCACTGACTTAATTTGCTCCCCACTGGTAAGCCCCTGAATTTGATTAGAAGGAAAGATGAGTTTTCCAGCCTGACAAACCTATGCTTAAAAAGTTAAAGGGGACTCCCAAAAAAAAAGACCCACAACTTTCTAGCATTAGGAAGCAGTAATTGGATTGCTTTCTGGCTTCCTTTCAGCCTCAGTTGCTTCCTCCCAGTCCCACCCCTCAGCAATTATTTGATACAACAGCAGAAAATACCTGGTGGATTATACAAAGTGCCACTGTATTTGGCTTCTGATTGGAATCTAGACCTGGTTAGTAATTATAGGATCAGTGAAGTCCATTGAGCAACCTATGCAAGATAAACTGTTGTGCACTCACAGCATGATCTTCCCATCGGAAGAAGTAGAGGAAGAACACTGAAAATGGTCTTAAATGTCTCTTGTCATTAGGGCTTTTCATAAGCCCTAATATGGGTATGATGAAGTGTTAGATTTAACTTCTTCCACAGTTAAGAAAGTTTATGTGCTGTTTACAAGTCTGGTATCGAAGTTACTTGAAAACGAACAGATAACTCTTTCCTGCTGAGGTCTTCAGGAGGGTCTTGCACTGAAATCCCAGGATCATAGAATCATGGAATGGTTTGGGTTGGAAGGGACCTCAAAGATCATCTAGTTCCACCCCCCCTGCCATGGGCAGGGACACCCTCTCTAGACCAGGTTGCCCAAAGCCCCATCCAACCTGGCCTTGAACACTGCCAGGGATGGGGCAGCCACAGCTTCTCTGGGCAACCTGTTCCAGTGCCTCACCAAGATGAAAGGAACTGTCACAGCTGGTAAGCTATGTGCATGGTTTGTCTCACCCTTTCAAATATTGCAGCTCAGAGTTGAAGGTATTTTCTTTTCTGTAGCTGCTCCTTGTTAAATTGTGCTTAAAATACTGGTGTCTGAGGCGTGATGTTTTATACTCAGTCCCTGATTTTTATTGTCATTGACTATTATAAATCCTGAGAAAGCTATAATATCTTATATTTAACTGATACAATAAACAGTCAACCTTCTGGGAACAAAAGCCCTTCTTCAGGCCTGAAGCATTTTGCCTCTGTATCTGATGAAGCAAAGTGCGGGTGCTTTAAAGTCTCTTTGTTTTTCATCAATAATAATAAAATACATTACCACCTGCTACAAATAGCACTGTCTTTGTAGCCTTGATGAGCAGTGATCCTTCTATAGTTTTAACTAACTTTAGATACTACTGAAGATTGTGTAAATATCCAACTTGCTCTTAGAGGTTCAATGCAGTTTCACTTTCCAATCTGAGGATGTCCGTGTTTGAAAAATCAGTCCCTGTGATCACCTTTTCATTTTCTTTCTCTTTGTTTCATCTAATGCCTCCTCATTTCTTGTGTCACCTGGCAAAGAGAACAAGAACTCCCAGTCTAGTTTATTTGTGGGCTTAAATGCTTTTAAGGTAAATGGTTCCAAACTTTTCCTTTGCACTTTACAGGAGAGTTGTTATGGCCCTCATAGTTCTGGTGCAAAACCTCAGCCCTACTACGTGCACTAGTTTAAGTGAAGTATCCTGTAACCACTCTAGGCCTGATGCAGAACTGAATTATAGCACTTTTGCACCATTGTCTCAGTAAGAGCACGGGTGTAAATTTGCAATAGATTGGTAGGAATCTTTGTTTGACAACAAAGCAGCAAAAACAAAAGCAAACCCCCCAAAAAGCAAACCAGGGAGCGTGGTTCAGACGAAGAGTTTGATTCACTCGTGTAACTCAGAGGCGTTTGACAGACAATTGTCGTTTTCTTCCATTTATTTTCAATCTTTCAGAAAAGTTTTGAGAGTAACTATCTTGCCATACACAGATCTGGGAAAGCATTTAAGTTATTTTTAAAATTGCACATCTAAGGAGTGGCAGCCTTGATAAAAGAAAATGACTCAAGTTTTACTTAACATTCCCATCCATCATTAACCATTTGAGTCAGCGCTGTGCAGATAACATGGCATTAAAAAATCTTCTTCAGCTAGTGTTCTTGGCTTGCCTGGAGGACTATAGCTATTTTCATATGCAGGGTTTAGTAGGAAGAAAAAAAGCATTAGGCTGAAGAAGCAAATCAAATGCTTTTAAGTGACAGAACATGCTGTAGACAGTGTTGTAGGGGAGCCCCAGCCCTGCATTTGTGGGTGTGTGAGTGGCAGTAACGGCAGGAGCCATATGTGTATGGCAGGAGCGAAGGCGTGGGGCTGCACGCAAAGGCCAACTGTTGTTTTCCTTCCTGCGATTAAAATGCAGAAGCCTATTTATTTCAGTGTTAAAAATACGGAGGTAACTACAACAACAAAGGAATAACTGCAGCATCCTGAACTGGTAGGAGTAACTGAGTAGTTTTGTAACTGAGTGGTTTTCTCATTTTTATATCTTAGGACAAATTCAATTCTAAAGCTGATGATGTATAACGACAGTGGAGATGTCAAGCATCAACAGCTTTTGAGGTGCAGCTGACAGTCCAAGACCTGATGACTCTAGGAGTTCACTAAGCTTGATTTTCCCCTTTCCCAACCTAAAATATAATAAATCCGATTCCAAACAAGGACTTGAAGTGTGTGGATTCAGGTCAAAATATTTCACTCAGGTGCATTTAAAGCAATTTGTATTTCCCCAACTGATTGCCAAAGTGTTAGGAACTTCTATCAGCAATATTTTATTTCCCCTAGCTCTTTTCCTCCCCCACAAAAAATGTAAGTTAAAGACAAGGCTGCTAGGTGCAGTTTAAGAGAAGTATCATTACATTCTTTTCAGAAAGGAAACAAACCCTCATCCATATTAAAACTCTGCAGTCTGTGCTACAAACACAGTACTAACTGACATCAGATTTAGTACTGTGTTCATAAGGTTTTCAGTGGCCAGCTCACCCTACTACATTAAATCTGCCTTTGAAGATGCAGAGGGAGTTTTGGTAAATGTAACAAATATATGATCAACTTCTGCCTATGAATTCTGCGTTGTTAACGTAGCTATTTACAGCCAGAGCGGCACATCTCAGCTGAAAACTTGCTCTTCTTTACTGGCTGTGGCTGGAAAGGAGTTGATTTTCTTCATAGCAGCCCGTATGGTTCTGTGTTTTGGGTTTGTGACCAGAACAATGCTGACAGCACACTAATGTGTGCTTCAGCTTTTGCTGAAGAGTGTTTTTACAGCATGAAGGCCTCCTCTGCTTCTCACTATGCCCCCCACTGAATAGATTTGGCACGTACAAGAGGCTGGGAGGGGACGCAACCAGGCAGATGACCTGAACTAACCAAACAGATATTCCATGCTGTATAATGTCATATTCAGCAATAAAACAGAGAGGAGCAAGGTTAGGTAGGTTAGTCATCTTTTGGTCAGGAACTGGCTGGACATTGGTCTACAGAGGGGAGGTGGTGAGTAATTGTCTTTGCATCACTTGTTTTGTTTTTTCTTCCTTCCATCCTTTGCTTATTAAACTATTTTTATCTTGATCTTGAGTTTTCTTACTCTTACTCTTCCTTTTGTCTTTCCCCATGCCATTGGGGAACAGTTTTCTTTCTGCTTCTAGATCACTGTGGAACCTGTTAGCATAATATCATCCCAGTGTCTCATCCACTTCAGTGTATGGTCACCAAAAGCAACACCATGTTCATGGACGTTGTTATTTCACTATGTTGGCCAGCACAATCTTTGTGCTGTGGGTGCTTTTAAATTCAAGAGAGGAATTACCCTAGCAGAGGAAAATATTAAGTTCTTCCTTGTGAAACCGAGAAAAGGTTACAACAGCAGTTACAGCTTACCTGTTGTGACAGACACAGTCTGTTATAAATGAAAGAAGAAAGCTGAAAGACAATCCATTAGGGCTGTTTACAAGGGCGTGTAGTGGTAGGACAAGGGGTAATGGCCATAAACTGAAGGAGGGGAGATTTAAATGAGATATTAGGAAGAAATTCTTTACTATGAGGGTGGTGAGGTGATCTTTGAGGTCCCTTCCAACCCAAACCATTCTATGGTTCTATGATTCTATTCTATGGATTGGAGCTGCAATTGCAGCTGGGTGGGATGGTCTCAAGCCCAGGGACCCCTATGATATCGGTGGGGCTTAGAGGACCCCTCCTGCCCCAAACCCCAGGCACAGGAGCTGGGGCAGAGACTCTTACCAGAAGTTGTTGGGACTTGTTCCCTGCAGGTTCTTTGTGGACAATAATGCACCCCATCATTTTCCTGCTTCTACCACAGCGTATCTAACATTAGCCCAGTGGGCTGCCGTACCTGGAGACTTGCCTTAAAAAGAGGGGAAAAATGAGAAGGTGAAGAGCTGATGGCTGCCTGGTACCTTCTGTAAGTGGAAGATGAAGGGAGACTGATTTGAAGAATTTGCTGTTTGCATGGGTGGCCTGATGAAATTAAATTTTTTGAATATGCCCCAAATTGATGGATGATTATTATGTCTCTAATGATGCAGACATTTGTCTGAGTATTACCTTCAATCATGCATGGAGAGATACTTATGCCAGTGGAATTATCATCACTGTTACAAAAAGAAATCTCTCTTTTTCTTCCAACTACTTGACTCACTACTCTATTAAGGTACATTTGTTCTTACTTAGAAGCTGTTTTTCAGATATCTATTTTCAATCCAAGCCAAAAATTCTTTTCACAATTTTCTTTCCAATTCCGCCAAAAATAACACAAGCTGACAAAAGCAGATAAATTTCCAGGTAATGTTTGTCTTTCTATTGTTACTAATCCCCTGATGGTACCCTTGTTGTTCCCCTGCCTGTTGGTCACTCTGTAGCCATCACTGTGGATGAGTTTACAGAACGGTAGATGAGGTAAAGCACATGTGTTCTAGTGTAGTACCAGGGGCAGAGGTGACCTGGTGGGACCAGGATCAGCCATCCTGTGCAGTCATGCAGCTTCACTGTGAAGTGCAAGCGGGGTGGACTACACACACCTGTATCAGGTAAATCCCACCCCAGTTCTCAATAAAGCACTGAGAAGCAGCAGCCAGGATAGAAAAGCTCATTATTTTTTCATTAATGTCATTTTTTTCAAGATTCTACAAAGATAAAAAAAAAAAAGTCATGTTCTGGCAGGAACTTCTAAAAAATGGAAATGATTGCAGGATGTCGTCCTAAAACTGAAGTTTGCAAATACTCCTGAACATTCTACATAAACGCCATCCCACTGACCTTGGTCCTGTGGCTGTAGGCATAGCTGCTGTTTGAGACAGCAAAGGGCTGTCTGTGGCTTGGAGGATCAGTATGATTCTTCTTCCTTAGTGTATCTTCAATGTAAATTAGTGATGCACCCATAGGCAGTGAGGTTGGCGAAGCAGGGTTGGGGGCAAGGAGGAGGAGTGGGAGAGAGGCAGAGCCTGGCCCGGTGTCGGTCTCCTTGCCATTGGATTGGCACTGGGCGGGGAGCTCACCTGCAGGCAAGGAAGAGTATGGAGGAAGGAAGGGGAATATCTGGAGAGGATGTTTACACACTGGAGGTAAGATGCCAAGAAAGAAACTAATCAAGTCAACAATTGGTATTATTTTCCTTTGAAGAGAATAAAAGTAAACTCTCTGTGTGCAGTTGACAAGGAAATATGTTAATAGTTATCACAGCTATGTGTGAAAGGGAGCTGAAGTAGAAAGCTACAAAGACTAGGGAAGAAATTTGATTTCTTTTTTTCCCATCTTGGCTCCCCCTAGACTAGAAGGTGATTTCTCTGTCTCATGATTGTTAGGTTTGAGTCATAATCTGAACTGCAGAGCCAGCAACACAGCAATTCCTACTTAGGGCAAGAAAGAGGTTTTTTCCTTTAATTTAAAGAGGTAAAGGTCACAAAGACATCTGGGATATGTCCCCAGAAGCCTAAGCAATGTTGTAGAAAGGCTTAACTGCTTTGTCTAAATTTGTTCTGGGAAGCTAGAGTTTGAACATCCCATCCCAGACAAAAATAAAGCAATAAATCCAGGTCTGTTGCTTGCTGTGCTTTAACTGCCAGGCTACTGTATGTCAGGTGAGCAATAAAGTAATGAGCTCAGAAGAGCTCTTTGAAACCTTCCCAGCAGATCTCAGTCTCTGAACCCCAAAGGCTGACAGCTTATCCATCCATCTCACAGCCCTGAGTTGAGGTTCAAGCTCCACTCCAAGACCTAGTGATTGATAACAGCTCTAGACAGTGCTCTACAGTGTACTGGGGGGGTTTGGGTAACTCTTTTGAGGAGTCCTCACACAATATGGAAGCTGGACACCTGCCCGTGCCTTTGGACTCCTGCTTAGAAGCCAATCCGTGCCCCTTACCTGCGAGCACTGAGGTCCTTTGGTGGCCTTAGACCACAGCAGCTCAGATGTGGCTCTCCTGCCTGGGTGCTCATTTCTGGCTAGTCTGGTGTCAGTCTCTTCTCCCAAGGGTGTCGGTCTCTTCCCCCAAGTAACAAGTGACAGGATGCGAGGGAATGGCCTCAAGTTGCGTCAGGGGAGGTTTAGGTTGGATATTAGGAAAAACTTCTTAACGGAAAGAGTAGTGAGGTTTTGGAACAGACTGCCCAGAGAGGTGGTTGAATCGCCTTCTCTGGAGACGTTCAAAAGACGTGTAGATGTGGCACTCCAGGACATGGTCTAGGAGGCGTGGTGGTGTTAGGTTGACGGTTGGACTTGATGATCTCGGAGGTCCTTTTCAACCTTAGGGATTCTATGATTCTCTAATTTAAAATCAAATAAAAATACAATAGTTCACAATGGCTTCGCCTCATCAGCACGAAACATGAGCTACTGCAATAGCAGTGCATTACTAGTGACCTTCAGGGAAGAAATTATTTTTTTGAAGCTACTCACTTTAAAAACCAGGATGGTTCTTTGAATGCTGCTGACATATTTGAAACATTAATAACGATCCCATTGGAAGACAGATTAGTAAGTGAAGATGAAAATGCCCAGAGCTCCAGTAAGCTGTGTTTGTTATATAATTCTAGTTACAGCTTTTTACCTGCATGCTGTTAGCTCCTTTTAAGATCTTACAGATAACCTCCCTAAATTCATCCACATCTTCTTGTTTTGGGCTTCCTGAGGTACAACAGCGCATACTTGCTGTATGCAGCTGAGCTGAATGCTGCTGTGTTGCATTTCTGTTCTGCAGCTGTGGTTGCTTCTTCCCAAAATGTGGCTGCTTTTTGTACTACACCCCCGCCCCAAACAGTGTAAACTGGCTGACCTTTCTAGAAAAGTTGATTTTTCTTTACAAAGGTCTTGAAATTAAATTGGCAACTGTGCTGAGAAGTGATGAGTCCATGTCATGGCTTTCGGAAATATATGAATGTTACAGTTTCATTAAGGGCTTGAGCATATACCGAATCGTACAAACTGGGAAAGTTTACTATCACAAGGCAGTATCTTTAGCTGGTGATAGGTTACTTAGAAATCTGTTTCCTCTGATCACCTTCCCCAGGACTTTAACTGGTTACTCTGTGGTGTTCTCAGCAAGATGAATCATCTCCTTTTGCTTTTGGGCTTTTGATTTATGCCCCATTGGAGATTCTCTGGAGAACGGCAACAGCTTTATTTCTGCAGCTTGAATTGTGCACTTGTGAAATCCCCAGGGAACTTCTTTAGTAATATTGTAGTCGCTTTAGTGTTTCATGTTTCCATGTACAGGTCCTCTAAGAGTCTTCCAGATTCCTCCTGGAGGTCTGAGGGTTTTTTTTATAGTTATATCCACCCATCTTTTGTTCCAGTTAAGAACAAAATGCTCATCAGGCTTTTTAGATTTATGTCAGAATGATTTCTCTCCTTTTCTTCTGGGAAGGCAAATGCCTTGTCAGTATTCTCTGTTTTGCCCTCCATTGCATATCCCACTGGCCTGACCTGTGCTTTGCAGCTCCTGAGCTAAGCAGATCTGAAGTTCAGAGTCTGGTGAAGAGCTCTTTCCACTCATGCTTGTCAAATTGAAACTAATTTTTGTAGTGCTGAACTTGGGAACTTTGGCATTTTCTTTCTCTCTTGGATTTTTGCTGGTTTAAAATGAGTCACCTCCTGCCACTTGATGATCACAAAGAATTAAGGCAGCTGTTTTCTTTTAGGAAGCTATAGTATAGTATGAAAAACATGGTGAGCCAAAGGGTGCCTCTCCTTATACTAAAAGTGCAGCACTGTGCTTGGACAAATGGCAGATCACTAGGGCATTGGCTGTTACTTTGGAAAGTACATGGAAGTGTCGTTTTTTCCTCCTCCTTTTTTTTTTTTTTTTTTTCCCCTCTGGTTGGGGTTGGAAGGGACCCTAAAGATCACCTAGTTTCAACCACCCGGCCATGGGCATGGAGACCTTCCACTAGACCAGGTTGCCCAAAGCCCCGTCCAATCTGGCCTTGAACACTGCCAGGGATGGGGCCTCCACAGCTTCTCTGGGCAGCCTGTTCCGGTGCCTCATCACCCTGACAGGGAAGAATTTCTTCCTAATGTCTCACCTAAATCTCACCTAAATCTCTTTTAGTTTAAACCCCTTGTAACTCCTCTAGTTTATTCCCCATGCTACATGCATTTGCATAGAGGCATTTAAGTTGGGCCGCTGATGAAGATCACTTACTGGCTGGAGTGGCTGGACTTGCTTTGTGCTGCACTTCAGGTGCTCTCTTGCTGACCTATGCTCCTCCAGGCTCTGGACATCTATTCCTGGCACTGACATCAAACTGGTAGGAGTGGGATAGATTGAGATTTCCCTCCCCTGGCAACTAGTTTAAAGCCCTCTTCACCTGTTTGGCAAGCATATGACCAAAGATGCTCTTCCCCTTCTCTGACAGATGGATCCCATCAGCCCACAGTAGACCAGGATTCTCAAAGTGAGTCCTGTGGTCCAAGCAGCCAAACCCCTGGCTGTGGCACCAGTCTTGTTATCATCTGTTGACTTGCCAGTTTCAGCTGGTCCTTTCATATCCCTTTCCTTTCACCAGGAGGATTGATGAAAAAGCTACCTGTCCTCCAGAGTCCCTTACTGCTGCTCCCAGGGCACTGCAATCCTTCTTAGTGCTCCTCAGATTGTTCCTGGCTATATCACTGGTGTCCATGTGAAACAAGAGCAGCAGATAATAGTCAGTGGACTGTACGAGGCTTGGTAGTGTCTCGGTGATGTCCCTAATCCGAGCCCCTGGTAAGCACGACACCTCTCTAGAGAGTGTCAGGTTGGCAAGTGGGTGCCTCTGTACCTCTCAGAAGAGAGTCACCTACTGCTATCACTTGTCACCTTTCTTAGTTGCTCTGGTTGTTATATGGGGAGCAGATCAGGCTGCCATGCTACTAATACTTTCATCTTTCATCTGATGATAACTACTGTCTGATTTTTTTTAATGTTTTGTTCCTTGCTCTAAGAAAAAAGAGAAAAAATAAATAGACAAAGTTCTGCTGGCATTGTTTTCCTGATGTTAAAAAAATAAAAATACAAAGTTTTTATTAGGTTCTACTTCTCTAAGAAATTACTAGAGAAGCAGCCAAACAGTTTCAGTTAGAATAAAATTGCTTGGGGACTAAGTTAGGTGACAAATGTACTGCTGTTACATCCTATCGCTGGTACAGCTGTCCCAGACCTCCTGCATGACATTCTGCGTAATCTCTCTGGCTGCAGTGTACACTATCTTTGGGGAACAGGAGGAAGCTTCACAAGTGAGATCTGTTTTTTTCCTCTAACACTTCCAAGGATGTCTAAGAAAAGTAGTTTTCTTGTCAATAAGCTTTGCCTCATACAGGAATCTGTGTAGACAGTGGAAACCTTTTAGGGGCCAGCAAATAGGAAAGCATTGACAAGTGTGAACCTGGGAATTTTTTTTCTGTTTTCCTAATCCATATTTGGAAAAAAAACCCACAAAACCCAGAAAGTTTTGCATAAAATTTACTGAGAGAGAGTGATGCTACACACAAGCACTGTCTCAAAAAAAGTGGGGAAATTGGAGCTATTACCAAGATGCATGAACTCATGACAGTGCTCTACAGTAAGAAATAAGAGAGAAATGAGAAACTGCTTATCAGGAACAGTCCTTGGCTTGTCCCAACTCCCAGACTCTACCTGAGAAGGTTTTGGGAGATTGCTGGTTGCATGGGTCAAAACTGAGCCCAGGACCTCTATAGTGATTCAATGCTATAGACAACTGTAAGGTCAGAGTGCCCAGCCAAGCTTCCTTTGATTTACAGGCTCACACTTAACCATCAGAGTTCATAAAGAATGTCACTAGTTTTCAGAACATCTGGTCTGACCGAGACTGGGTGCCATTATTCCTGTGCACCTCTGCACCTCTGTTGCCACCTCTGGCTCCCCAATGCATTTCGGATTTGCAGGGGGAGCATCTCCGAAAGCTGCATGTGGCTGTTTGCCCTGGGATGTTTGCATGGGGGCCGTGCAGCCAGGAGGCTTCCTGCCGCACAGGCGGCAGCTCTAGTAGCTCTGGTGGTCCAACGAGCAGCTATGCTGTGAAACCGTAGAGAGCAGCAGCCAGTTTGCTGCGATGTATGGTGGGAGGTTTCCACTAGAGCCTAGGCAGCTGGTAGACTCCACTAGAGACTAGGCAACATAGAATCTCTGAAGTTGGAAAACACCTCTAAGATCATCACATCCAACTGTCAACCCAACACCACCATGTCTACTAAACCATGTCCCAGAGTACCATGTCTACATGCTTCCTGAACACCTCCAGGGATGGTGACACCTCCAGGATGCTGTTGGCCTTCTTGGCCACCTGGGCACACTGCTGGCTCACGTTCATCTATTAGAATTTCAAGTGAAACACAAATTCTGGCTCTGCAATAAGGGTGCACACAAGTTATACAGGATATGCGTGCAGAGCTTCATGAATGTCAGGCTTTGAACGAGAGCCTAATAAACACTGACTTGTTTAAGAACAAATTTGGTGGCTAAAAACTTTACCAACAAGAGGGACAAGGTGATGGTGTCCTCTAGAATTTAAATATAACCTGCTACTCTGCTGGAGTGAAAGGAGAGATAAACAGTAAGGGAAACATTTATCTCCTTTGCTGGTACAACTGACTCATGTCTTCTCTGGAGTGATCTGAAAGGTAATTTACAATACACAATAAATTTTGCTTTGGTTTATTACTTTAATAGTGGTCTTGGGCCAAACTGCAGCATTCACCATCTTTTACACAGTTTTTGTTTTGAAGCTTGTGAGAAATGTACTAATGTTGAATTTAATCCTAAAGGACAGGAGATTGATTCCAGAAATTACTTGTGCCACATTATGTGGTAAGAGGGTGCACTTTGGGAGTTGAATTCAAGCCTTTGTGAGTAAGAAATTCTGGAACTTAATGCACATTGATTACACGCTATGAAGTGATAGAAAAATAAGTTTTTCTTTGGCAGCTGTAATATTGCAATTAAATCAGTTCCAGATACCTGGCTGTTACATTTGAAGTAGTTTGGAAATAGAAGGACGTCAGTTTATTCCAGGTGGTTCAGTGCCTGTGTGTACATTTATCCAATGCAGACCTTAATTTTTAAAAGGGCTCTGAAATACTTGAACACTGGCTTTCCAGGAACACGGGACCAGCATTCAGGAGCAGGGTCCCAGAGCTTGGTGCGGTGCTGTGTGGACGTAAATAGGGGTCAGGATTTGGGCTGATTTACTCCCAGGGTTACCAGTAAAACAAACAACCTCTGTCACTCCTGTCTTCCAGATAAACTGCGAATAGTGCACCCAGTGTTCTGCAGCTACAGCCCAAGACATGGTCACTGGCTGAAAGCACTTGTACGTTAAGAAAGTTTTGCAATGGCTAAATTAATCTTCTGCAACAAAATGCCATCTTTTGTTCTGGGTTTATAATCTTAAAATAGATTCAAGACATTTGATTCTTTTCAGCTTCAAAGAGATTATTAGAAAAAACTTACAATTAATTTTATGTGGAGATAGAAAAGGGAGGGAAAAGGGATTAAGCAAACACAGGTTTATAAGGCCTGATCCCACAGATTTCAACTCTATTAGCTGGACATGCCCCCATATTCTATCCTACTACACTCAAATATTTTACTCATTCTTATTTATTGATTAGTGCTCACTGAAAGTCACCGTAATAGTAGAAGATTTTGCTAGCTGTGAAAACAATACTAATTGTTCCATTGCCAAAATGTTTTAAAAGCACATTTGAATAAAGATCAGAAGTAGAAGGACTGATTTTTTTCTAAAGAGCACAAAATCCATACTGTGAATAGTCTGATCATCTGTGCTTGTAATGGCAGTAATTACCATTACACTTCAGTTTCTGCCTTTGACAGGATCTACAGAGATTGATTAAGATTAAGACTCAACAAAAAGATCCAGGAAGAAAAAAATTGGAGTCTAGATAAAGTCTACACTTATTTGAAGAAAACAGCACATGGAAACAATAATCTATATTAACATCATCTTTTCTGGCTGGAAGGATCTGCAAACATTGTGCAAATTAAGTCAAGTGATTTTCAAAACAGGAGACATGCTATTTGTACATTACCATCAGAAGAAACCATATATGAAGATTGATTGTATGCTATGATTAGCAGTAATAACATTTACACAGCATCTCAAGCCATGAAACAAGTACAAATTAAAGTAAATTGCAAAGGGGGGAAATGAGGTAATGGGCTTATTTTCTTCAGCGTAGCCTTATACACTGATAGCTATGTTTGGAAATAAAACTTTGGTTAGCTGCCGCCAGAGCAGCGTTAGGCAATGCACTGAAGGTACAGCGTCTTGATTCTTCATGTGTGTAATATAAAAATAATACAGAAATATTTACAGGAGGCACTTCTGATAATCTGCACTGCTGACAATTTGTGGCAGCTAAAACCTTTTGCTGGGCTCTGTGCACAATCCGTGGCACTGCAGTTGTATGCTTACCTACACTTCGTACACAAGGAGGACCCAACTGCAAGGCAGTATTGAAAAAAAAAAAAAGGCTCACTTTTGCCTACTGAGGCTCATCTTCCTGTCTGCCCTACAGTCAAGGAAGGGAAGGACACCCCGGGACACAGTCTGGGCAGCAGGCAGCAGGCAGGCAGCCTCAGGACTGAAAGCAGCCTTTCTGGATGTCTCCCAGTGCCTTAGCAAGCCTGTAAGTCTTTTCCTCCTATGAGCATCCTTTATCATTGGGAGAGTTTCAATATTTCGTATCTCATCTTAACATAAAATTTGCATTTCTTCTTAGGAGTGTAAAGGACCAGGATTTTATCACTGTTATAATGACATAAACCCAGGGCTAATATATGCAAAGTTACACAGGCACAATAGCAGTCAGAGTCTCACAAGAATTTAGAGGATTATTTGTACTTTAGCAAAATACTACTTTTCTTCAGCTTGTTGATCTAAAATTTAATTATGTGACTGTGGAAACAAAGCCTTACATCCAGCCCTGGCTACAGCTGAGGCAATACCTTCAGTGGGAAGCAATGTGACACTGTCATTCACTAATCACCATGGTATCCAGGTATTACTGATTTTTTTTTGAGTCTTGCTGCAAAATGCACAGATTTCTTAGCAGCCTCATATTCCTGGCACAAAGCAATTAAAAGTGTGACTTCAGCAACCCTGGTATCTCTGACAAAATAGTCAATGTCAAGATAGACAAGGAAAGAATAATTTAGATAATTCATAGGTACATTTCTCTCCCTGTATGTCATATCTTTCTATTTAAAATTAATTTGTATAACCTGTAAAATAGGAAGGTGATCATTAGATTCCTGAGCAATTGGACAGGAATTTGACTGGGGCAGATTTGATCTCTGCATGAACCTTGTTGTAAAAAGCTGACACTTGAGTTCAATTCCTTAAGATGAGCTCAAATCATAACATTTTAAAATTATTTTGAAGGATTTTGAAATTAGCCTTTATTTTTCTTATACTGGCAGAAGAAAGCATTAGCCTTTATGAGCAGTAAAACTCAGGGTGCTGTCCTAATTTTAGGGGTACATTTCATTCCTCTGTTTTCAATATACTGTCAAAGTTTTGTCTTTTTCTTTTTTTCTTTTTTTCTGAAGTTCTTCAGTCATTGAGACATTTTAACTGGCAAAGTGCCACTGCTGAGTGAAGATAACTCTTAATACGCACCAGTTATTCTCCACATTCATCAACATGAGGCCTTTTTAGACAGTCCTCTCACAGGTAAAGAAGAATCCTATGGACAAGATGATTTTACTGGCTGGTAGACAGGTGTATACCTGAGATGCTGTAAATGGAGGTTGCTATACCTATGACAGGTGACCCTCTCCACCCCCTTGATATGTCCAGTGTTCACAACTATTTCCAGGACTCTTGTCACGTGCAGGATGCTCTTGTTCCTCCTGTGGGCTGTGGATGATGACAGCATGGCCAGGTGCTGGGATGTCTGCCACTTCTCTCCCTCTAGCTGCGTTTATTCAGAGCCTCTTACAGAAATAGTTCTGAATGCCTAAACCCCAGCTAAATTCTTTGTGGCAGGGGTCAGTAGCTCCATTGACCTCAGCGACTCTGTAAACGCTTCTAAATGGCAAGACTATGGAGATAAAACAGGTACTCCTGGAAGAGTACCATGTCTGATGAGCAAGAGATGATGGCAGCTACCCAGGGCTCCTGCAGCTGCTGTGGAGAACAAGTTTGATGTGTGATGTGGTCAGCTATAGGATGAGCCAGGTAGGATGGAGATGCTGCATGGTTGGCTGGGTCACATACATGTGAGTTATTGACCCAACACAGCCTTGTTGCCAATGAGGTGACGTGACCCAAGGATGGGAGCCCAGAGTGAGACACAGCCCACGAAGTGTGGATTGGCCACATGTGCACTGTAAAATGCCTTTTATAACAGCAATAATGGAAAGACGTGACAGCACATAAAGAGAAGGCTACTTATATCCCATGGGTTACTGGTTCTGAAGTGGGTTCTGGCTCTGAATGTCATTAACAGTTGAGTGTGTAATAATATACCTTCATCAGCAGTTTCTAGAGCCTGAGGGAAGATTATGGTGGGATTTACCTGGCAAAAAGTAGGTTAGAGATGTTAGAGGTTTTCTCTCTCCCTGTTTGTGTGTCCTGGCAAGGTGCTATGTTCCCAGTTAAGAGTGGAAGCAGAACCATGCATAGTCCTTTCTGCCTCAAGCCACTACTGCCACAGAGAAGACTTGTGTTGCATTTGGTTTTATCCTGCTGCACTTTGATTTGCTTTGGCTGTGATAAAGATGGCCAGCTTCCCCGCCTCCTCTCAGCCTCATCTGACAATCTTTGTAGGGGAAAGAGCCATCAGATTCCCCTGTGCTTCCAAACGCCCTCTCTGATGGGAGAAAAAGACCTTGAGAAGATGATGAGCAGAGATGAGAGTAGGTCCTCAGGAGTCCCGCTGCTCTGCTCTCGGAGGAGGATGAGCAGGGTCTGCAGATGGGTCCCTGAATTTTCCCAACCTCCCTGCAGGCACGTTTCACCTTTTCTCGTCACCGCAGCTCTTGTGCCAGCATAACTCCACTGCTTGTCGTGTGGTGTTAGCCAGCGCCACAGTGATGCCTGAGATGCTGAGAGAGGTCATGGGCTATAGCTCACCCTGATATATACTTTACAACAATTACTAAGTTGATGTAAGGTTGAAAGATGATCTTTAACACATACTTTACAGGGTGTATCTCTTCAAAAAGATAGCTATTTAAGGGGAAGCACTATGTAGCTACTGGAAGTAGACAGCCAGCTATTCCAAGTTGATTACCTCTGCTAATGAAAGGACTAATATTCTACAACTGTGCGGAATAGGCTTATTGTGGAGCAGATCTTGGGATTTGGAATATATATTGAAGAGACTCCATTTTCTGTTTATTTTCAACATGGTATTTATTGCTTGAGTCTATGCTATTGTGACTCATTTGAGAAGATTAAACTTACGCCTACCAAGTTCCTAGCGCACAGCAAGGTGCCTCAGAAGTTCTCCATGACTGATGGTAGAGTTCACTCCTTCATTTAACCACATCGCCTTAATGAGAAGCGCCTTTACAGCACCCACTGGTGCTGTCCAGATAATACAGAGTGGAGTTTCCCACTCCAGAATATCAACACAAATTGCTGCTGTCACTAACGTTGAGCCAAGAGAATAAAATTATTCAGCAGTGGTTTGGCTTTTTTTCTTTAAACCACAGTGTACTTGAGTGTTGTGGCATTTCTATGTTGTAAGGTTCAGATGTAATTACTAGAGACTTTCCAGATCGATGTGTTCAGCATTTTAAATTTTAGATGCTAATTAAAACGTTTTTCCTATTCCCATTGATTTCCTTTTTTGTCTTTTTCCATCACGGTCAAGAGGAACGCTGTTAAACCCTGTCTCTGTGGATGACGTACGGGCAAGAGCAGCTAGCCACATCTGAAGCAAAGTTAACCATAAGTGATACAACCAGTATGGCTATGGCTGCCTTTCCCTCTGCTGCTCTGTAAAACAATTTCAGGGTAAAATAAGTTCTGAGAAAGTAACAAATGATCATCACTACAGCCTGCTCCCCCTGGAGACAGAAATATATGGATTAACTGAAGAGAGGCTTTTCTGGGTGAAGTCACTCAAAAATTCAACAATTATTCTTGTGTCCTGTCAGTTAAGAAAATTGCACTGAAACGGAAAATAGTGTGGAAAAGGAGAAAAGGATGAAACGTTGAAGGAGCTGAAACACAGGTTATTCCACATGGAGAAAGAAACATCTGTGTCTGATCTGTGCCTTGAGAGTTGCCTGTTTGCAGCTTTCTCCTGGCCAGGGCCATGGGGATTCAGGGGCACTTCAAAGAGCAAGAGAAATTGTCATTATGTTCCAGCCCTCTATGGGTTTTCTGCCTGTTCATGGTCTCATTGTGATACTGTTGGCTTTATCCTGCCTTGCACCATACTGCCAATGATTTACTCCAGAAGTTTGAACCCACGAGCCCCAGAAGTGTTGCACAAGGGTGGGGGAGATCCATGTCTGTTTAACATCTTTCTTGGCGACATGGACAGCGGGGTTGAGTGCACCCTCAGCAAGTTTGCCGATAACACCAAGCTGTGTGGTGCGGTCGACACGCTGGAGGGAAGCGATGCCATCCAGAGGGACCTTGACAGCCTTGAAAGGTGGGCCCCTGTGAACCTCATGAAGTTTAACAAGGCCAAGTGCAAGGTCCTGCATGTGGGTCAGCACAATCCCAAGCACAGCTACAGGCTGGGCAGAGAATGAATCAAGAGCAGCCCTGAGGAGAAGGACTTGGGGGTGCTGACTGATGTAAAACTCAACATGAGCCGGCAGTGTGCGCTGGCAGCCCAGAAAACCAACCGTGTCCTGGGCTGCATCAAAAACAGTGTGGCCAGCAGGTCGAGGGAGGGGATTCTCCCCCTCTGCTCCGCTCTTGTGAGACCCCACCTGGAGTACTGCATCCAGCTCTGGAATCCTCAGTACAAGAAGGACATGGAGCTGCTGGAACGAGTCCAGAGGAGGCCACAAAGCTGATCAGAGGGCTGGAGCACCTCTCCTACAAGGACACGCTGAGGGAGCTGGGGTTGTTCAGCCTGGAGAAGAGAAGGCTCCGGGGAGACCTGATTGTGGCCTTCCAGTACCTAAAGGGG
>VWZZ01000321.1:557434-620722 GCA_013399095.1 Psophia crepitans
CCATGGCAGGGGGTGTTGGAACTAGATGATCCTTGTGGTCCCTTCCAACCCAAACCATTCTATGATTCTATTATTCTATGGCAGCCATCTAGTGCCTCATCAGAGAGGGATTAATTAATCTAAACCACCTTTGTACAATTTATTTCTTAGCACAACCCAGAGAGGAACCTTGCCCAGCTCCCACAGCCATCTACTTTATTTTCATACTGTCTTTACTACTACAAAAAAAATTTAAAATTGTGATTGAACTCCATTGAACTAGTTCTTGTTGCATCCAACAAGACCGTGACTTATGCTCTCCCTCCCTTTCTGCAGCAGCCTCTTACATATATGGGTTTTCTCAGTGTGATGTGGGTTTTTTTTTTTTAAATTATTCTGAGCACTGGTTCTTTCATTCTTTCCTCAGAGATCAGCACCACAAAACTTATGTATCAGTTTCATTTTGTGTCAGCACAGCTTTGTTTTTTGACCTGCCAGACTGAAATGCACCTTGTTGTGACCCGTGAGTAGTGGCTCAAACATGCGTGGTGAGCTTGAAGTCTGACTGAAAATGTGTAAATCACAATTATCTTCAAAAGCCTGCAGGACTGCAGTCCTGAAAAACACTCTGTGCCAATGATGCATAGGCTGGCAGAGAGTAGAAAACAACGTAATACATAGATAGTATGAGGACAGGGCTGGAATTGCGTGAGGAGTGAAGGTGCTGTGGAAATCATGCTTAAAAGAAGATGCTGAAGCCAAGGAAAAGGATGTTCAGAATGAGTTGGTGTTGTTTTGAAATGAATTCAACAGGTAGCCTGAATAATGTGATTTCTCCCTCCACATTCTCAGTTGTTCCCCTAAAAACATCCGTCAGGAGCAGGGATTTTGATGTGATCAGGCAGGCTTGTGAGCAGCCGCTGAGCCAGTTCAGACACGGAGAACAATTCCAGTTTGTGTGAAAAAAAAGGAAATTTTGCTTTGGAGGACTAAATTACAAATTGTTTTCCTGTACCTGAGCCATCTTGTCGTGTGCAAACCGAGGCTTTACCTGTCAAACCCCGAAGAGTTTGAACCTCTGTTATCACACAAATTTTTTTCTATAAACGTTGTGCTAGAGTATATAAAAAGATAGAGGCATCAATAGATTAATATAACTCCCCATTCTGCTGCCAATATAAACTAAGCAATACCGAAAGAACTTCACTATTTCAGTATTAACAAGATCATAAAAATTCATGAAGCATTCAAAGCTGCTACTTAAGCTCTGTGAGAATTTCTGAGTATGCTTTATATAGGACTAGACTGAAAATAACTCATGAAAGCTTATTTTCAGTGGCTTTTTAAGCTGCTCTAAGTTTGGCAAGAGTTATGATTTGCAGCTTATTATTATTATTATTATTTGGCCTTAGATTTGCACAGGCAGCTCGCATGGAAGTATGCTGATAGTTATTGCAAACTTTGCCTCCATGATTGGGAGTGAATATAGAAAAATCCAAATCAGCAGGGAGCTGCAGTCCCTCTTTGCTAGTTGTGCACAGTTGCATTTATATTTCAAGGACTAGAACTATTCCAGTTACAATTTATAGAACTTCTCCTTTCTAACTAAAGAAAGCAAATCACTAAACTCTTCATAGATACATAAATAATTTAATTTAAAAATCTGTGAACTGGTCTGGAGAAGTGCTTCAGTTCGTGAAATTTAATAAAGTCATACATAATCCAACACTTGCAAGGAGATACAGTTTATGGATTTTATGGCTTACTGCTATTAGAAGGTTGAAATATATGTTTTAAAATTCTTGTAGAGCACATAAAGTCATGTTTTTATATATATATAGAAAATAAACATATATGTATAAACAACTCTGCCCATGAAAATACATATATAATTATTCCCCTAGTGTGCATATGATTTCCATTATTCTGGGAACGGATCTGGTAACTGAATGCAATTATTCCAGTGACAGGCCATTTTTGTACACATTCTCTGTTTTGAATAAAAAGATCTCTGCACTTGTCATTTTGGAAATTAATCACATAGCTGCACTATCGACCCAAGAGCAAGACTTTTCCCGAGTCTGAGATGCACATTTCTCTGTGCATAACTGTTACTTGACTACATTTTAAAGGAAACATCTGAAAACAGCAGTTATCTGAAAATTATCTGAAAACGTCTGTTAAAAAGACACACAAAACCCTTTCACTACCATCATAACAATAGAAGGCATTTAAAATTCATGAGAAGTCTTGATAGTATACTGAATGTATATAAGGAATAACTGAGGGATACCTAGCTGTCCGATGTATGTTTTGCCTTCTGTTATGTGTTGGGATACATCTGATGCAGAGCCATCAGTCACTACGGTGGCAGAACTACAGTCGATCCACCAAATAAAAGTGAGGTCTTACCAAATGATGAATGATTGCAGTGTCACAGCCAGTGGACTACCACACCTGAAGATAAGCAAACTTTTCACCATTACACTTTTCTTTTTTTCCAAGCAGTGATTTCTCCTTGAGCTAGAAATGCTTGTAGGCATTTATGCTATGTGTTAAGTCTAATGTGTTGAGGATACACCTTAGGTCAGAGGGTCAGCTGGCAGAGCCTGGCCAGTCTGGCATTTAGCTGCTATTTCTGCTTCTCACATCCCCTTCACAGTTTGTTTTTTGTCTGAGAAGTTGTTGGAAACATAAGCAAAATGCAGCGAGGAGGAGCGATGCTGCTCCTTCTCCTGACTTGTGGTAGAAGCTTCATGGCCCCCAAAGCTGTTGTGAAGGTGAGAGGTGAGCTGGCTCCTTCCAGGACAGAGGCAGCTGGAGGAAGAGGGACACTTGGAGCTCAACACCTTCGTTGACCTTTATAACATTTGGTTTTGGGCCGCTTTGTCCTTGTTCTCTTACAGCCCCTAGGCAAACCCAGCTGACAAAAAACCAGACTTTGAAAGGGGCTGTGATGATGTTATTTGTTGAGGTATTAAATAAATAAAATTCAAGGTTATATTTTGGTTTTATAATGCAAGAGAATCTGATCACTCAGGGATCTGCACCTAAGAGAGAGGCAAGGACTGGAGTTCTTTTGCTATGAAAAATACCTGTACGAAGAGACCACCGAAAAATACAGAATGAAGCAACACTTGAAATTCATAAATATGAAGCACAAAAGGTGAAGGGGCACATTAAGCATTTATCATGTATCCCCTCAGTAAGTTGTAAGGTTTTCTCCTTTAAATAACTGTTAAAGGAGTAAACCAAGCACTTCTGCCTGGCAGAGGGAGAGGGACTGGACCTGAGATCTGCTGCCAGCAGTGGTCCAACATGACCAGTTGTCAGGAGGGCAGATCGCATGCTGGTTGTGTTGTGTATGTAGGTCATGAAATATTACAGATAAACGCCCAGGGCAAATCCGTTCATTGTACTAATTCCTACAGAGCAGCTTCTCAAAGTACAAAGCAAATTGTAGGGGTGGTTTTAATTTCACTCTTTTTAGGTGGCAGTAGTAGTATTCTGGTTAGCTCCATAATAAATCTATAGGACCACCAAGGAGGCAGAATGGTAGTATCTGCGGGATCTGCTGTTTGAGGAACAAGGACCCAGTTCTGCAAATTTTTCGCCTTCTGACTAGCCCTAATTTATGTTGGTAATCAATCCCTGTCACACCGCCGCAAGCATTTATGCGAATATTCAATGCTGTGTAAGTTTTGAGCGAAACCCTGACTGTGATGGAAGGGTAAAATGCCAATCAGCCGCTGTCAGGATGATGCCTACCATTACCTAATGCAGATCCCACCTACAGTATTTAATGGTAAAACCTCTCCAGGAACTGCAGCCTGGAACTCCAGAGCTGTGTCAGTTTTATACTTGGCTATTTTGTAATTTTTGTTTTGATCATAAAGTAGGAACAACCTAGAAGACATTATCGTGTGGGGTTGGAAAGAATTTTCTACTGTTGTGCTGGTAGAACTGTTCATGGTATATTTGATCAAAAGTGCCATCAAATAGGTGTCCATGATCTAATATTTTGCACAGAGGAAACTATTGTCAACATCTTTCATTTGAAAGAAAAAGAAATGGTTTTGCCTTCAAAAATCATATTTTTGAAGTAGGCTTGAGTAGCTTAATGACAGTGAAAGCACGTATGATGTGTTACAATTTTCTGTCACTTCTAAATTAAAAAAAAAAAAAGAAAGATTTTGCATTCCAGAGTGATCATCTCTTCAGCACCACCTACATCCTGCGTGCCAAGAGCACCCACTTCATTTGAGCTTCGTTTCTTCAGCCCATTGGTTTGGACTGCAAGACTGACCCCATTTAGCAATACAGTTTGAGAATATAAAAACCCCTACGTATTAGGCTTTTTAAATTTTAAATACTCCAAGCCAGCTGTCCTAGTTTATAGAAAATACACAAGTTTGCCAGACATGCTGATTCTCCTCCTACTGTTGCTGAATTGTTAACATTTTTTCCTGTCTTCCCAACACTAATTTCTAATGCTTATTAGCAAGGCTGTGAGCAATCAGAAGAGACTGAACCTGGTACTGTATAACAGCTTTGCAAAAGTGAGTTAATAAAATGTAGCACAGCTCTTAAAAGAGCAAAGCAAGCTCAGCACACAGTTTCCCAATGATTATCACTCGGCACAATGTTCCAATTTTCATCTGAAAAGCTCCCTTGTATGGAGAAAATTTAGGATGGGTTTTTGGCTTCTTTTTTTTTTTAACAATTGTGAGATTTACAATCTGGTTTATTTATTGATTGGGCAGTGGTGGGATTTCCCCACTTCTGTTGTGTTCTGGGTCAGCTCATGGTGCTTCACTGCAATCTAAAAACTATGACAGCGTGTCTGTGCAGTGGTCAACATAGAGGCTGTCTTGTCTCCATAAATTATCCATATAACTCAAAAGAAGGTGAAAGAATGATCTAATGGCCAATTATAGGCTACTCAGCTCCTCAGAGAAATTTCTTATCTCCTATTAGCTGTGGCTTTTCCCTTTTTTATTTATCTTGCCTAATTTAAGCTTGAATGATATTGTAATATCTTCTTCTATCTGATATCTAATCCTATAAAAACTCATTAGTTCTAAATTGTGCCAATGAATTCTACAGCTTTAGTTATGCATTTTAAATTTTTTCTATTAGTTTTGAATTTCTTTTGAATTGCTTGTTGAATAAGTCCTGAGTCACGTACTGTAAAAACAAGCCATCCATCTGTCTTGCATCCTGTTTTCCTCAGCCGTGTTCCTTCTTAACTTTTATAACTCTTATTTTCCATTAGAAAACTTCAAATAATTATCACCTGCCTCCTCTTGTGCCCCTTTTAAGAGAGGGGGACCAGACTTGTAATATTTAATTTTTGTTGTGATGTTCTTAGCTATCCCTTTAGCCCTTTGTTGGCTTTTTTTTTTTTTTCTTGATTACTGTTGCAAAGTGAGCAGTGCTTTCATCATTAGCTCAGAGTGACACCCGAGGCACCTTCCTGTATGTTTTATACTAATTAAATCAACTGTGGCAATGTCTAAGCCACTTGGATGATTTCTCAGACATGGATTTTTATCTGTTGGCAGCTGCTCAGGCACAAACTCCGATTGTCTTCCACCTTCCTTGTGGTTGTCCTGCTCAGAGCTCACCCCCCTTTCTGCCTCTTAACACTCTTTCGCTTCTCAGTTGATGGAAATGTCATTTCTAATGACGTGCTGGCACAGCTCATCCGCCAGGAGAGGCAAAGCACAGCCTGTGCCAGCGGAAGGTGGGGATGGGGGAGGAAAAGTAAGGGAGGGGTGGCAATGAGGCCTCCCTACAAAAAGTTTGAGAGCTTCCAATGAACAAAATGCACCTGAGTTTCACTAGGTACTGGAAGAGTAGATTTGGCTTCGGCCAGACTGGATCTAATACATCCTGCTTCTTGAGGGACTTCAATACAAATCTGTCCTCTAACAGGATGAAAAGAGTTTTAATGTTTTCCTTTGATGCCTCAAAAGAAAACCCAGAAGTTACCAGTAAGGATAACTTTTCTGTTCATAAATATTGAAGCCTATCTGACAAAAGGAAATTGGTTCTCTTACTACATGTTGGCAATTATTTCAGCATCAATGTCCAGAACTGGAGCTATCCTGAGAAGGATTTTCCCCAGCTTTGCCTCAAGGTGCTTCCTGTGCTGTGCAACAAGCACGTGAAAAGCTCTTGGTAACTACTAGTTATCCAGGTGATCAGTCTATCACAGCTCAGTGAGTGTGTCGGTTAGGAAGATAAGGCTTCAGACAGTCAGTGACAGAATGTAGAATCACAGAATCACAGAATGGTTTGGTTGGAAGGGACCTCAAAGATCATCTAGTTCCAACCCCCTTCCATGGGCAGGGACACCCTCCACTAGACCAGATTGCCCAAAGCCTCATCCAAAGCCTAATTGTCTAACCTTGGTTTATTGCAGTGTTGTGTTAAAGCAATATATAATTACTTATATTAACTATTTACCTCTGTTGTGGTTCGGCCGCAGCCAGCAGCTGAGCACCACATAGCAGCTCGCTCACTGCCCCGTTTGCGGGATGGGCAGGAGAATAAGAACAACAAAGGGGAAGCCTCCTCGAGTTTAACGGGCCAGCAAAGGGAAACGACCACAAAGCTGTAATACTCATAATAGGATGTAAACATGCACAGTAACAAAGAGAGCAATTTACCGATCCAGGATCAACTCAGCCCACATCCAGCCCATCAGGGAGCAGCGCCAACCCGGCCCTCCCCAGCCAGCCCCCTTTTATGTGGGGCATGAGGGCACCGGGTATGGAATAGCCCCGGCTGCCTCACCTGGCCCGGCTCCTTCTGAAAATTAACCCTACCCTGGCCAAAGCCAGGACACCTCACACTGGTTTAACAAAACATAATTCCATAGAGTTTAGAAAAACTCCATTCTTTTTCCTTTGAACAAAGTAAATTATATAATACTATCTCTACATAAAGTGTTATATATTTTAATATCTAGTTATACACATTAAAAATATAAATAAATTTTTATAAATTTAATCAAACTTTATATATCTATGTCTATATTAGCATGGTAGTCTCCACCTAGCAGTTTAGAAAAGTGCAAAAAAGAAAAAACTAAGGCTGGCCAAAAGAAGACAGCCTTGCCAGACAACTTTTCCAAACCTAAGATCACGCGGACTTTAGCTAAGTTTGTTAATGCAGGTATCTGAGTGACCTCAGAGTCTCGTTCACAACTTGACATAATATCCAAATGGCCCAATTTCTTTTATATAGGAGAATTAAAGCAGCTGAACTTTTTCCATGGGATGATATAAAAGTATCTCTTCATATACATATACATAGTCTGTAGAGTTTAATTCAAAGGGAAGAAATCATATAAAATTTGGATTTAAGTGATTAACTCTTGAACTCATCTTTGAAAATGTCAGCCTCCAGAGAAAAATTTTATTCATCATTTATATAATCTTCGGAATGTTTGGTTTTCCTAAGTAACTATTGCTTTCCTATTTTCAAATCTGAACTGTAAAAATATTTATATAATTGGATGGAACAAGTCAGAATCAAAAGGTGGAACAAATATAAAGAGGTGAGCATTGCATTTAGCTTGACTGATTTTTTTAACTGAGAAAAACAAGAGAAAATGAAACAAAAATCAGTGTCTCTTGGTGGTGGCTTACATAGAATCATTGAATCCCTAAGGTTGGAAAGGACCTCTGAGATCATCAAGTCCAACCATCAACCTAACAACACCATGCCTACTAAACCATGTCCTGCAGCGCCACGTCTACATAGCAGCAGACAGATTATTTCCTACCCTTACAAGGTCATGCTCTGAATGTATTGCGTTTCAGGGCTCTGACAAGAGTTATATTTGGCTTCTTACCTTTTGGTAATACATCAAGACAACCAGCAACTCCAGCAGTCTCATGCTGGGTACTCTTCTTTGGCATATGACCCATACTACTGGTGCTTCCACTTAAATAGAAAAAAAAACAACAAACCACCAACCAACCAATTCCCCGCCCCCAAACTCAGAAGAAAAGCATCAGATCAGTGCTATTGCAGCATCTGAATAATGATATTCTTTTCCCAGATTGAGAAAGCAAGCCATCGGTTCACTATCTAATGAAGGCAAAAGTGTGCAGGGTTTCCGAAGTGTAGAACTCCTTTATGTATACCATGGATACATTTGTATGGTTGAAGACACTGGAGGAGACTTCTGTTAACTTCACTAATCCCTGGATAAAAGCCTCCTGAAAGCTTTTCTTCAATGCTTTTTTAAAATTCAAAATCCAAGGTTTAAAAGAATTTGACTGGAGCGCAGCCTTTAGCAGGAACATCTCAAGAAGGAGCTTGATCATCCACTGCCTGTGTTTCTCTGACACCATGGCAAAAGTGAGGTTAATGCAGCTTAGCTTGCAAGGAAGAGGTTGTACTGACCCAGGTTGTGCATGATTGCTTATTGAGCTGTGATAATGTGATTAGGAGTCCAAGGACCAAGCTTTTGCCATGAAGTTCACCTTTTCACAGGGCTCAATCCCAAATAATACCACTCGCAGAGAGAATTAAGCACGGATCCAACCCTGATTTTTTAAGCAGGGTTAAAAGGCTTCATAGTTTGTTTCTATATAGTTCAGGTTTTTAGATTGTAGCTGAACTTTATGCTTTGAATTCAGCCTGAAAGGAAAAGACTGCAGGCATCTCCTAAGAATGCTTTACTCAGATTTGTTTTTCCTGCTGCGTGAGGTGATGGGAGCTCTAACAGTTTTATGGTAACTTCTGTATGAAGGAGGACATAAAAATAGTCAAAGGGAAGAAAGCAAATTTCAAAGAGTTGGTTTTGGTGTTTCTTTTTTCATTTTACTTTGAAGATGAAAATTGTCCCATATGGCTCAACTACTCACATCTTCCCCCACTAGAAAGCGGATCCTTGTGGAGTGAAAATTGGCTTCAGAACCTGAAGTATGAAAGTCAATTTTTATACATATTTCAGATCTTGGATTTTGCATATATTTGTTGCAGAAAGAGTCATTTGACTGAATTTCTCATCAGAAAGTAGAGTTTTACCAACTCAACATCATCCACTGCAAATGACAACTTTCTGCAAAAAAGCCTCACCAGATTCAGTAATTCTTATACACAGTTATTACTACTCCTAGCCAGTTTTAATCATTTACCTCCCACCGATGTCTGTATTTTTATTTCTAAAGCCCAATATAAACATATGAAAGAATGAAGTGTGGAATCTGATTTGAGAAGTGTAAATAATGCTCAAAAAAATATACCGTTTCAGAGATTATTTTCTTCCCCATAACTCCCAACCACCCAGCGGCAGAGTCCAAAATTACTCAGGTCACCCAGATGTAGGACTATAGTCTTGTACCGGGACATAAAAAAACCCAGGGAATCATGCAATGAAACTTGTACAGCTGTAGATACTCAGATTTAACCAGAACAAAACCTGTATCACTTTAGCTTAATTCCAAAGTTTTATTTTGCAATCATTGTGCACAGACATAGTCAATCACACACATGTAACACACTTGCGATACCTGTACAAACACCATGTCACAGTACCTCATCCCAACGCCACAGACAGGAAAACAGAACAAGGCACCGCACAACACTCACTGACAAACACATGTAGACAATTTGATACATTCAACAAGAAAACCAAATGATAATTTGCTGATATTTTCCACTTTGTCCTCTCATTGCTGGAGAAGCTATAGCAGCATAACAGCGGAAAAAACCATTATGGAACAACTTGAAGAACACCACAAAACTCTCGTAAGGGTCAGAGATGAGAAAGTTAATGCAGTACCGGCACATCTGAAGTTTCCTCAGAACCTTCCACAACTGAAGGCAGAGGAGACTGCAGCCACCTTCCCTGGCCAGTGAGAAAAGCACCTGCACACGTGCACGTCTGGAGACCAGAATTGCCTTTAACCGGTACCATGGGCTGGAGCAAACCACTGCCCCGACATGCAACCACTGTCCCATGGCGTACTCAGCGTGTAGCAGCTCTCTTTGTAGTTGCACAGAAAGTGTGTATCTGGAGTGTGCCTACCTCAGGTAAGGCAAGAGATGGGCAAATAGGGTTGCAGAAGAGGAAACCACAAATCTCTGTTGTTAAATCTCTAGAAGCCCCTGGGCTGTGACAGGAAATTCTATCAAACCATCTCTTTACCAATACATTCAGAGTTGGGCTCCAAATGCAACTGTAAGCAACTCCAAGTTGATGCTGCCTGGCTGCAGAAGTCCAGTACAACTGCTGTATCAGGCCAACGGGCTATTTTATTGAAGATATCCAATGGCAACATTATCAACACGTAATGCCTGTAAGGTACATTGATGAAAAGCACCAAGTGCTAAATTCTCCTAATTCTAATAATAGTATTTCGCACTCCTTGACTCAAATCAGATCACATCATACCATGTAAGTAGCCCTAACTGCAATGCAAGGTAATTCTCAATCCGAGTGAGACTGTCTGAACTTGCTAGTCTTGCCCTGCAGGCAGAAGAGGAAGAATTTCCTCCTGAAATTGTCTGGAGGGGTGACATTCAAGCTCATTTTTTTTATATAGCCATTCACTTAGCAAGCGTCATGTAACACATGGAATAGGCAACTAAAGCCACTGAAAGATGACCCGTTCATTTGCTATACGTATCGTTTTACGAGTGGTTATTAGAAGACATCTTTCTTCTTTTTTCCACAGCATCTGATTAGCTTCTACATATGGTTATCAGTTGGTACAATCCTGATTCACTGTTTCTTAACAGTAGCACCAATATCATAAACCTGATTTTTCATTCTTAATTCTCTTACTCGGATACATTTTCCACTTTCTTACTTGTGGCTGTACCTCTATCCCAGTAAAACAACATAAATCCTGGCATAAAGGCTCAGATCAATTCTTCTTCTAGTACCCAGCAGTGAAATTGCCCTACCAGGTCAGCTTACAATGTGTGCAGTAAATATGCCACATATAAATAAATCACAGTATAAAACGATATACATAATTTAGTAGTAATAGCTGAACATTAGGATATCTGATTTTGATTTACAGTATAATTAACAGTGTAAAACAAAACGATAAACATCTTACCACTTGGGGAAACTGAAAAAAAAAACGGTATTGGAAAGCAATTCTCCATTGTGTGTACATATATATATGAATATACATTTTCATATACTTCTATATTTGGAATATATTCATATATATACATACTTTTTCTTTCAAAATGCCCCCAAATTTATGAACTTCTGGATTAATAAATATAACCTGTGGAAGCAGCTGGCTCTACCTGAATGCTTCACTCACTTCTTGTGCGTTACTCCTTACTGGGAGCAGCTCTAAGACTTACTGACTTTTCATATAAACCACCTAACTCTTTAATTTAAAAGTGCTTATTACCCCCTCAGCATCCAGGTACCTAGAAGGATCAAAAAACCCTATAATTAAAATTACAGACTGGAAAGATGATGTCCAAAAAAAAAAAAAGAAGCCACATGGAAGGGAATGGACCACCTAACCCCCAGCAGCCTGCTGAGTCTATCACGAAATGAGGCAGACTCTGAGGACAGTTCTATGAAGCATTAAATAGCTTAGAAACTTACTAATGTGAACTAGGTCCGGGGCTTCAGAATCTAATGCCCAAATGAAAATTAGTGTTTAAATAAGAAATAGGCACCCAAATTCCTTTGGAGATTTGAGCGTTAAGAAATGACATTTGTTGGGTCTCAGAGAAATTTTGACTCCTAAGACTTGTTTTGAAAGGAACCTGAAAAGTAAAGCAAAGTAAACAATCAAAAAACTCAACCCCTGGAACACTTAGTGTTTGATTTATTTATTTTTTTTTAATGCTACACCCTACATGTACCATCAGAGTTCTCTCACTTCACCATGAGGTTTAGTTTTCTTTTCATATTAAAGATTCTATAGCTATTCTTAGAAAATAAAACTAAATATATATATTTATCTCCACGGAAATGCAATGCCAGCAAATCCAGAAACTGGAGGCAACGCTATTACTAGTCAATCAGGATTCGAAAGACAGACAAAGAAACCCGTCAGGACCTGGAGTTTCGCATTTACGAGAAGCTGGGAGATGTTGAGACGAAGCAAGTGAAAGTCAAAATAGCTGGAAAAGGAATGGGCAGTCGGGGGGAGTGTCATGAGTCTTCTTTCAAGTCCTCAGTTCTCACCTGCAACTTTAATGACATATTGGGAAACGTGGAGAAATGCAAGCCAGTACCATTTCAGGCTTGCTTGCATTGATTCTTAGCAGACCCCTGCTGGGATCTCTTTTCTTTTCCCTGACTACTCCTCTTCCTTCTCCTCCCCAGTGACTGCAGACACCCCTCCTCATGAGCACGTGGGGGTGCTGAGCCAGCTGCTGCTCACAAGCCCCACTCCCCACCACCACTTTGCGTCTCCCAGTCTGTATTTCCCACATCATTCACCCAAGCACCTATTTCACAGGTGCCCAAGAAAACTCTGGCTTTTATTTATTTAATCAGCTGCCGCTACTCCCGCCTCTGAATTCCTCAACCATCACTCTGGCTGCTAATGAATTCACCCTTACTCACTTAAAACATATTCAAGGGGGAAGCAGTTCATGCTGTCACATAACAAAAATACAAGTTGTGCATTGCTATAAATGTACCGAATGAAAAGAGCGTGTTTTCTCCCGTCCCCCGAAAGAGCGTCCTGGCTTTACACTATCCCTTTTTTGGTTTCCCCGTTGTCCACCGAAGACGAGAAGTTCGATTCTTGTTCGGCACTCGATTTCCTCTCCCCCGGGTAGTGGTTCATTTCTTGCATTTCTAAAGATACTTTATTCCTTTTGGCAAATGCCTGGCTGATCTCATTAAATGTCTTATTTTTTGTTTCAGGCAGGACAAAAAACAGGTAGGTAGCTCCCGCAAAGCAGATGGCAGCAAAGACTAAGAAGCAGTAAGTCTGTAAACCACTCTGCAAATAGAAAACAAAGGAGATGGTTATTATAAAAGGGACAAAAATCATAAGAAAAGCAACATCAGGAACGGTTTGAAAGAAAAAATGGGTGGTATGGTGCAATTCTTAACTGCATACAGTAAGTACTGGCATTCACTGCAAGTCAGAGTGCTTAGAAGTTCATAAAACTGCATGAATTGTTAGTTCTTCTAACGCTGCCTGTAGCCCTTCCATGGAAAAAGCAGGTTCCTGGCAGAGTCGTGCAGATCTGCAATCTGGGTGATGCTGGGAGACACCAGACGGAGCTCAGGCACGGCGGGTGTGAGGAGAGCGGGTGGCAGCAGGGCTCCTGCTACGAGCGCGGCACAACTGAGCCCTGTGGTGCCGCGGTTCTTCTGGAAACGAGGCAGATGTTTCTCCGGCTTGCTCTGCGTGCTGCCTCACAATCGCTAGGTACAGAAGATGAGGCATGCTTTTGCAATACTGTGCATCTGTACACAACACATGGGAAACCCGCCATAGCCAGAGGCATCTGCATCACAGTAGTTATAAGCTTCGAGATTTGCAAAATAAACAAGGAAAGAAACCCAAGTAACAGACATTTGTATCATTTCTAAGGTTACGGAAACTTACAGCAGGAAAAAAACATCCATAAAAAACGCACTTCTTTCATGCTAGAGACTAGTCTAAGAATTAACTGAAAATGAAGTACAGGCCATGTTTGAATGTTTTGGATTTTACTTCACTGCAAAAAAAAAAAAAAAAGAGTATAGACACAAAGAAGTTCATTTATAAACATTATAAGGGCTTGAACCAACCAGCAGGAGTTGCACTTCACTGATACGTAAGTATTTCTCACCTGGTGACTATTAGATCATTTGGTAGCTTTTATGTTTCAATAGTAAGTTTTGAAAAACATTTGATAATTGCAATATTGCCAGCTGTGCTTTGTTGAACTAGGAAGAGATTTGGTATTATTGGCTTCAGTGAAACCTTTGCAGAGATCGCCTCCCCTTCCTCCTCTACAGATTTAGCACACTGTGTCCCTAAAACAAATGTCCAATGAATATGGAGCTAAATTAAACCAAAAGTGGTATCTCCAGCTCCAGAAATAAGGCGACCTTTCCGTGGTGCCCCGTGTGGGGTTGTGAGCAGCGCACATGAGGAGAACCGGACCCCTCACACAACCCTAGGTGTTGCAAAGCAAAGGTTAGACCACGGAAAATCACTCAGGATGGAGGAAGCAGACACAACTTCCTATATATACACATTTACAATTGCCATTAAACAGATTTACCTGTAACAATTAAGACAGTGCTAGACAATGACGTAACCCTGACTTTCCACATGTTTCTAACACACCCATCCTACACTGCAGGCTGGGTAAGCTCCCTGCTTCGGGAGCTCAGGGTCTATGCAATCCCTAGGACTATTATGTTTCGCTTGCTCAATATACATCCTGTCTGGTGTGGAAGGAGAACATGAATTTCTGTGTGGAACAAGAAAGAAAAAAAGAGAAAACCCTTTTCTGCAGCTGCTTTTTAATACCATGGCCGATTGCCAGCCTGCCTAGTCACAATGTTTTCCGTGGATAATTCATTACCTAGCTCAGCCTTTTGACTCCCGTCTGTAATAGGAAAAGCTGGAAAGTGCATCCTTGGAAACACTGACTACGGACTCTAGAGAGCGTCAACGCTTTTTTTGTTAGAAGCACAAACTCCTGAGCAACCTGACAATCACAAGCCAACAAGGATGGGTGATGGGGGGGAGGGGATATTCCGGCATGGGATATTCCGGCATGGGAACACATATGACTTTCAAGCTCATACTGAGGCAGAAGCAAATGGATTTAGTAGACAGGAAAAAATAACTTGACAGTGTCTCATAAATCATCCTGTCATCTTAAGAATTCAAATTTTGCATCTGGATCTTCTGCATTTGAAATTGTGGTTGAGCTGAATGGCAGAACTCCAATCTGGAATCATGTTTTTCCCTTTATAAAATCTTCATTGAACAAAATCTTCTCCGTAATGAAAACGAACCCTTAACGTCTAGTGTGAATAGGCCTGGCAATCAGATGCCGCAAATTATCTGCATTTCTTGGTGGTGCAGTCACAACTTTTCCCCACCTTTCTGTCTATTTCTTTGCTGTCCACAACCTAAATTAGCATTTATTATCTTCTTTGATTCCTGTCTCCTTAAACATTTTCTGATTGAACTGAACACTCTCATGAGTGCATATTTTATTTGCAATTATATTACATAATGTATTTACATTTATTGGTAATAAAGTTGCTCTCCTTAATTCCTGCAGATCTCTTTAGAAGTAGCCCCCAAGGACCTCCAACTGAAGTTCCACGGAGAATAAGCTATAAATTAAATTTTGTTATAAATCCTACAAAAGGGGTTGTGGGAAGAGACCAAGACTTTGCACTCCTTGTGTTCAGCAGGATTAGCACAATGGAGCCCTAATTCCTGGACAGGAACACTGCAGGGTGAACACAAAACGCCCTTTTCTCACCAGCCAGCCTTCAGTTGTATTTCCTTAGAGCTGGTTATTATTTTACACACACACAAAAGAAAAACACTCATAATCATATGCCTTTCCTCACGCATTCAGAGTTCAACTCATATCACCCAAACCTGCAGTTGGTACAGAAGAACGTCAGGCGTGAATTAAATTACTTGTTATAAGCATGAAACCTTCTAGCTACACATCACACTGATAAAGGATGTAGGACAGACGTACAAGATAAAATGGAAGGAAAACATTAAATGCCGCATTCTAACTCAACAGAAACCCTCAGTGGGACGTGGGTGGGATACAGTTCAGCCTAGATGTTTAATTCACTTCTATCAGTTTCTGAGGTGTTCTGAATTGCCTGGTGTTGGAGGAAAGATCTGGGGTGGGGAACAATTAACAGATTGGCCACAGCATATCTGATGTGCCTCTTGAGGGATCCTGAAGGCAGGATAACATGCAGGGAAAAGGGTGAGTGCTGAGTTACTGAATGATGGCTACTACAGAAAAGGTACTGATCGATCTGACAGGAAAACAGGTCTGTATCTTTGTTCCCTGAAATTACTAGACATTATATTACATTATATATTATTTATACTATGATGAGAGCCTGCGCCTCTCATTTACACTTTGACATCTGTAATCTCCAAATCCATAGTTTCTTTTGTTTTACTCCTTCCAGCGTGCTAGAGACATCTACAGAGACTGCGCAGCTGCCACTATAGAACTAAAACCCCAGGGTTTTGCTTATCTTGGGCTGGGTTGGGAGCAAAAAACTGAGGAAGAACTTCAATTAAAGTCTTTGGTGGCAAAGCACAGATACTGTGCAACTCTGCATTTGGCCCAGCGGACATGATCATGACATGCATGACATGCATTCTGAATGATATGAGAATAATGACTATGTGTATGGTAAAATTTGGAAACGGAAATATTTTTCTATACTTTGTGACATTATTTCACTAACTGCATGGGATAGAAGCCTCAATGTTCAAAACCTGAATACCTGTATCCACCTGAAGAGTAGTTTGACTCTTAAAAAACATCATATCTAAACAGCTGGAGGGGAGAGTTACAAAAGAAGGGGAAGGGTGGGGGAAGAAGCAAAAGCAAGGCAATTCTGAAAGGAAATTCTACCTAGATACAGAATAAATTCAAGGAAAGGATGTGGTTTCTGTTACTTCTCCGCTTTCCCACGTAAGGATGAGGTACTTCCTTACACTTAGCTCCTAGCAGTGGCAGCAGCAGCTCTGGCCACGCAGAAGGTGCTGAGCCAGCCCCATGAATCATGTCGAGGACACGAGGCCCAGTGAGCGTGCGTGGGGCAGCAGCACGCCCTGCCTGTCCCACCTGCACCCCCCTGCCATAGCCACCCAGGCAGGTCTCTTCAGACCTCAGCATTTACTGCTCAGGTCCTGAACAAGCTGCCTCCTTCACCGAGGTGCTTCTCCTCCAACACCAGACAGGCTTGCCAGAGCTAGGAACACATTTCTTTAGCAGTACTTGAAGCCAGGCATTTTACACACAAGGTTAGAAACCAAAAGGTTAGAAGGAAGACAGAACAAAGCACTACAACAGTCCACGCTTCGTCCCTGTTTTTCCCTAACATTTCTTCCACCCTTCTGCAGGAACATTACAAAGTTGCCCAAAGTTTCCGGTGGTTTCCTGAACGACAATGGCTCCACCTCTTGATAGGCTCATAAGTGTTTGTTCAGAGTCAAGGTCAGATACACACAAAAAGGTCCTTGGAAGGCCAGACCTTCCACAGGTTACTGAAAGTCTCCTGCGCTTCCAGGTGCAGGCAAGGGAACAGCAGACATGCTTAGTGATGCAATCTCCCGAGGGAAGCACCTTGGATACCCACAGCCTGTTCCTAGTTAGTCAGCAGGCTCATAAAGCCTCTTCAAAGCAGGATTTATAACTGGATTTTTCAAGGCTGGTGAGGGCTATTGCTATACAGGATATTTAAAAGTTAAGCATAAACTTTTAAACTCATCATCTTCTGTTTTCACACCAGCTTTTCAAGGAGGCTATTTAAAATAGAGCTGCTGAATCTTGAGCTGCTCATTTTTACGTTCACTTCGTTTTCCTGCAGCTGATCAAGGCTCTGTGTTTGTCAAATAAGGAAAACCAGGAAATGATTCACCTAAGACACGCATGCAATTACCACAAAAAAGAATCAAAGTCGAAGGACTCAGGCAATTCCTCCAAATCACATCCCAGGCATGGCAACCAATCAAACCCGACTCTGATGATGAGATGTAGCTGCATAAGCAAGGTATATGAATAAGTAGGTGTAGTCCAGACACATTTTCTCAAGCAAAAAGGTTAACAAATGCATTTGCAGCTTGTGTAGGGCTGCTATACACATTAGGCAGAATGTACAGGCATTTCTTCCACTTCCCTTTAAATAAAATGGTAAAGAATACTTAATTTTTACCATTATGAGCAGACTTAAAATGCCCAGAATGAATGAGAAAACGAGCTCGTTTTTTCAGGCTGAAAAGTAGACTGAAACAAATAAAAAACCTGGCATTGAAATGATCAGATTTCTGGGTTTGATTTAAAAAGAAAAAAAAACAACAAACAACTTGCCACTTCTAAAGTCTGCTAGCTGAGAACTGTCTTCCTGCTAATAGCTTACATGCTGTGAACATTGCAGTCTGGAAAAATGTGAAAGTATATGAGTAGACCATCATTGTGTGCTATTTAACAATGGCTGCTTACTGATTTAACTCATTCTGCAGCAAAGGTTAAATGTGATACTGAGAACAGGAATATAGACACTCTAGGGCAGATAAAGCAAAATAAATGAACAAATGAACAACTTCTGAATCAGATTTAGCAAGCTTAAGAAATTAATATTCTTTATAAAGAACTTTAAGCTCTTTCCCGCAGATGCCAAAACATGACTCTAAATTCCGAACTTGCAATGTCACAGTCCATTCGGCACTGGCAATGGGTGCTTGGATTTGGAAGTTGTCATGAAGATTAGAGTCATGAGATGGGGTCAAACTGGATTTTGAAGTGATGAGGTCAAATGCTAATGGTTAGATGTCTTATTAAAATGATCATCAGCAGAACAGTTATTCATGTAGACACTTGACTTTACTTACTTGGCTTCAAATTAATATAACCTACTGAAACAAATGGGTAAGAGAGGCTGTCCTTTATCCCTTGTCCTTCTTCCATTTCAGACATAATTTAAGGTTTTGCTGAAGGTGCAGGACAATGAAGAAGGACAGAGCACTAAAATATAACGTATAAAATCTATTTCCTAAAGAAAAAATAGAGACATTTCCAGACATGAACTGCAATTTCAACCCCAACCCTCACATATTCCCTACCTCCTCATAAAAAAGTTAACAGATCCTTCCATTTTAAACTTGAAGTGGGTTGCTTCTAATTAAGAGCATTTGTCTTCATATCTAACCTTCTGATAGCCTATATTTAATTTTCTCATCTTTGAGGGGAACTTAGGCCATCTCCCTTGATACAGGTGCACTGCAGTTACTTTAAACACCAGATGTATTTGCAAAAGCTTAACATAGCTTGACTGAGGGAATGCATGTATGGGCTTCTGTGCGTATCTTTCTTATTGAAAATCTTATACTGCATAACAGAAAAAGTCAACTAGTATTATTACACAGTAAGGAAATAATACGGAAAACCAAAAGACAATTTTGCTGGGTAGATGAACCTCCACGCGCAAGAAGGAAAATCTAAGTGTAAAAATAAGGAAGAAACAGAGCAGAAGTGCAGGAGAGCCTCCCGCAACACGTATAACGACTCTGAAGTATTGCTTCATAGGCAGAAAGAAATTAGTTTCTGAAAGGGGGAAAATAGAGTCTTCGCATCATAGTAGTACACAGTCCGAACTAAGGCTACAAGTCTTGTAGGACCTGTATCCCATGTTATACCAAGCTCCAACTGGATCACAAATCAAAGCAGCTTATTTTTCAAGACAATTTAACTAGTCTAAAAATAAAAGAAAATAAAAGTTTATGCAGTTTCTAGCTAATGACAATTTGTACTCTACTTCTTTCAGATGCCTTCTATCCTTATGTAAGTTGAAAGCTTATATGAACACACATGAAAACTCCAACGGTATTGTCTCTGAGTTCCTCACTCAAAAATCCAGTTAGTCAAAGTACTCAGTATTTGGGGGACATGATGTTCCAACCAGCTTTTTGTTCTCCTTTCCTGTCATCTCATAAAATCACAGAATGATTAGGGTTGGAAGGGACCTCAAAGACCATCTAGTTCCAACCCCCTGCCATAGGCAGGGACACTCTCCACTAGACCAGGTTGCCCAACCCGGCCTTGAACACTTCCAAGGATGGGATCTCCACAGCTTCTCTAGGCAACATGTGCCAGGGCCTCACGACCCTCACAGGGAAGAATTTCTTCCCTATATCTAATCTAAATCCCCCCTCTTTTAGTTTAAACCCATTACCCCTTGTCCTGTCACTACATTCCCTAAGAAACAGCCCCTCGCCAGCTTTCCTGTAGGCCCCTTTAGGTACTGGAAGGCTGCAATTAGGTCTCCCTGGACTCTTCTCCAGGCTGATCAAGCCCAGCTCCCTCAGCCTGTCCTCACAGGAGAGGTGCTTCAGCCCTCTGATCAACTTTGTGGCCCTCCTCTGGGCTTGCTCCAGCAGCTCCATGTCTTTCCTGTACTGAGGACCCCAGAGCTGGACGCAGTACTCCAGGTGTGGTCCCACACGAGCAGAGTAGAGGGGGAGAATCACCTCCCCTGACCTGCTGGCCACACTATTTCTGATGCAGCCCAGGACACGGTTGGCTTTCTGGGCTGCCAGCACACACTGCCGGCTCATGTTGAGTTTTTCATCAACCAGCACTCCCAAGTCCTTCTCCTCAGGGCTGCTCTCGCTTCATTCTCCGCCCAGCCTGCAGCTGTGCTTGGGATTGCGCTGACCCCCGTGCAGGACCTTGCAGCATCTGCCTCTGCCTCTCAGCATCAGCATCTGCCAACTAAAGCGCCAAGAATTGGACCTCCACCCACCAGCTCAGAAACTGGGCACAAGCTGAATGCGGCAGGCTGCAATGAGCTGCCCATCTACAGCTATGTCCTCATTTTATGGCCCTTGTGCAGAGAGGTTAGGCAAACATCAGCACTCAACCCCAAGGATTTCTTCACTGAAAAGGTGTTTCCCAGGCACAACTACAGAGGGTGTGGGCAACGCTTCATAATAAATATTTAAAAGTGATCTTTTGTCACACATTATTTACTATTTAACCTCTTCCATATCCTGCTTTGCTCATACTCTTACACGGTTCATTGTTTTAATTTTCTGAAAACAAAGATATTAAAAGGACTCTGTAGTTATTTTAAAGGTTTTCCTATGTTTGCTATGGCTCAGAATACGCTATCACGTTGTTGGCCGAACTTTCCTGTGAGAACACACATCATTATGTGAGCAATACTGATGGGGTGCGACATGACAGCCCCAAAACTTTTCATCAATTTCTCAGATATTATTGAAGCCTGCCCCAAATCTAGCGACTTGTTTGTCCATCATAAGCAGCACATCATTTTCCATTGCTGGTGAACCAGACAGGAATTACAGAGGTCGTTTCTGTCAGTTGCTTGGTTTCCCAGCCTAAAGAGCCAGGCACCTATCTATAACTTAAATTTTTTACTCAAGTCTTCACTAAGGTCTGAGTATTCACCTCTGCAACCTACAGCACAATATATATCTGCTAATCACCTTAATTTCCAACTATAGAGAAACAATGCAAAAAAACAGATGATGGAGGACAGATATAACTATTATAACTTTATAAAAGTCAAGCTGTTTTTTTTATAATTGGACAAAACATTCAAACTGCACAGTGACATTTATTAGTGCCTGCGAAAGGGAGATATTCTATGCTATTGCTCTGCCAGAGAGCTGCAAAACATCTTGCCGTTTATTACTATTATTGCCTCAGTCTTGCTGCAAAATGCTGCAAGAGAATGATGCCTTTGTAGCCCATTTTGGGATAACACAACTTTCTCCCATGGCAGAAGTAAAAGAGGGGAAAAATCCTCACAGTTCTCAGGGACTGTATGTAGACCTGGCAAGAAGAAAAAGAGGTTCCTCCCATTTCTAAATGAACATAATTTAAGTCCTTTTTTTTTTCCTAGGAAACCATAGCAGCAATTTCATTCTCTGTCATTTCAATAGGGAGCGACATCATTTTCTGGTACAACCATATGGAGAGATTTGAAGACCTCCATCGATCACCTCCCCAACATTTCTAATGGTTTCCAATCTCTCTCTTTCTTCACTGTATATGTGTCATCCCGTGGTGCCAAAGGTAAAAGCCAAACCCCAGCCAGGAGTAAAATCAGCTTTCCACTTAGTGGACCTGTAATCCTAACTGAGTACTCCTCTGAGATCCCTGGTTATTGGAAACATTTGTATTAGGAGAAAAGCCCAAAGATTAATTGTTATGGAAAATTACTGATGGGATAGAGAGGGAACCAGAGGAGCGGTAATGATGCAGCTGGTCTCTGCAGGGCGGAAAGGTGGAAAAGGAGGGATCTGAGCAGTCAATTTTGGTTGCTGAGATGCAGCAACCAGGCAGATGTATTCCCCCAGCTAAAGCACGCTCAACAGGCTGAAGGTCACTCGAATGAGGATGACACAGGGGCTAGCAAAGAAGGGTACGAAATGGAGGCAAACATAAATACTGCCAGCTGTATTTATTCACCATAACCCAGGGAGAGGGAGGATGCGTGAGAGGCAACAGGATGAGCAACAGGCAGAGGTAACATGAGAGATGTTTACAGAGCCACGTGTGAAACCCCAAGAATATTCATGGTGAATACAAATGACTAGTTTATTTATTTCCTCTCTGGCTTAAAGCTCCTTCCAATGTGTTACTGGGAAAGGAAAGTGCGTTATTCTACAATGCAGTTTAGTATATCTGTGCTAAGATTCCAATTTCAATAAAATACAATTTAAGTACTTCTTGGATACGTACTGAACATACAGTGTGACTTTTAACACCAAAAAAACCACTCTGCACAGTCTTGTAGAAAGAAAAATTATGATGGCTGAAAACTTCTGGAGAAATCTGCTGTGTTGTCCTGCAGTGTAATACCAATCTACCATGTAGTCTTTGAAGTGTCTTATAACAAATTGAAATATGAAATAAGAATGTAGTGAAAATAACGTCATGAAAGTAATTGCTAATTATTAATGCTTAGTAATGTTTTGCATTTACACAATGCATTACAAAAAATAAACAGCGCGTTGTTCTAGATAACATATAATTTAAGGTCCACCGCTGGATGACAGAAGCTCTGTCCCTGCACTGTTGCTGAAGAGTAACAGCTTAACACATGCCTATTCTATTGTACCAGAGGTTTTCAAGCCTTTTAGATCATGGTTTTCTGCTGTTGGAGCTTGTTAGCCCCTTTACCTGCTTCAGCTCAGTGCATGTATTTCCCCATAAAGACACACTCATTTCTGATTTACCAAGTGTCCCTGTTGTCCGCACTCCAGCACCTCCTCAGCATACCAATTTCCACCAGCTACCACTCACTCTAAAATAGATTTTTGAACTGCAAGCTCCAGCAAAGTCAGACAAGGCCTCAGATTTCGTTTCCAGCAACACACAATAAACCATAAAATCTAGGGAGGTGATGCCAAATACTATCCACAAGTAACAATTTTAAGTCTGGCTAAATCAATAAGTGTGTGTCTGTATTCACTTGTGTATGCACACATTTAGAAGATAGAGGGTTTGTTCATCTGAATGCTTTGGAACTAATTTCTGTTTATACATGTGCCTGTGAGAAAGAGAAAGCAGGCGGCTTATGAACAAGCAAGCATATTTGTTTTATATGTTATTTAGCCATTCATTATTCTTTTGTTTAAGAACTTCATTAAATCAAGGACTGGAATAAATACCCTTTGAGATGATGAACTCCTTATGGTTTGCAAGTAACTATTGAGAAGTATTAAATCCACTGGAAACCTTCAGTGGCTGAGTACTGCACATGTGGGAGACACTCTAGTGCAATTAGAAAATACTAATGCAGAAGTAAGTGATATTTGATGGCTTGTACCTTAAACCAGACGAGAATATATAGGTTCTTCTGGTCATATTTGGTTGCATTTTTTTTTTAATGAGTCACTACTGCCAAAGGGAAAATGATCTGTTTCCTCTCGTTATCCATAAAAGAAGGGGTATATGAAATAGCAATAAGCTTACAGAGGGATGACTAATATAACCTTGAAGGCCTTCAGGTTAGAGATCCCTCAAATTCCTGTGGATGCTTGATTCTTGCCCAAGTTGTTCTGAAATTCACAAGGTTTTCTCTGATGTGTCAGAGAAGTTTAACACTTTCTGATCCTTTTGAACTACAGAAACTAAGTGACCTTTCTTCCCTCCTCAGTTGTTCACAGTTAGACTTTCTCAAATGTTTTCTCGAGATGGAATATTTTTAGGTGTGCCTTTTTTCGCTCCAAGTTCATTACAATTTTCGCCATTTTTTCCTCTTAATTTTTCTGCATTTTTCAAGATTATTTAGCCCAAAGCAACATTACAGTATTCCTACTATGCTGTCACCATTTCCAAGGAGAGGAGTAATTGCAGTTGTCTCCTACCTTTTCTGGAGCTTGGATTCTCCTGCCATCACAACCTGCAGCAGCCCTTCTTACAGTGACACAGTAGTAAAACACAAAATAACTTAAGGAAGCCTTAAAGGAGTCACATGCTCTATGCACACTTAATAAGAGACGCTTCCTGCTCTGAAGGCTTCAAAATGTCAATAAACCCATAGAAAACCAGGAGCACAGATGCCAGTCAGTCCATTCCCATTACTAAGGCAGACTCGGTTCTTTGGTGACAAACATCTGTCTGCCTGTCTTTTATAGATCTCCAGTAATGGACAAGCTACAATTTCTCCACACATCATTGCACAGTTAAACTATTTTCATGATTAAAAGGTTTCCCAACGTCCTTCTTGATGCAGTTATCTGAACACATAACATGCATTCTCCCTGCTTCATCATCCTTCTTACTGGTGAACTGAATCGACCTGGAACCAAGATAAATAGAGAATAGGGAAGCAACTGCAAGTGGGTCTGGCATGCCTGGGAACTTTCTAAACAAACTTGGGTATTAAAGCACATCCCTGCTAGAGCTGTTAGCTGAACCAATTCCTTTGCTACGCTCAGTTACTGCAGAAGACCTTGTGCTGGACCTCATTACAGGCAAACTTCACATTCACTGTAACAATCAATAAAAGAATTAATTCCAACAGAATTTGATAAAAAGGTTTTATTATGCTTCATGAGGGTTGCAAGAGTCTGAAGAACAAGGCTCTCCTCATATCTGACAGGCAGCAAAAGCCACCTGGGACGGGGACATGTGCAGCTGAGGAGCTGGAACATCTGACTGCTATCACGGTTGAGCCCTGACCAAATGGGCAGGCTGCTGGACATGGTGCAGACAACAATAAAATAGTATTCTCTTTTTAAAAAACTACAGTCTCTTAAGTGCTTTATTCTTTCTGTATAACCACAACTAAAAGGAGCATCACACCACCACTGCCATCACCTGATTTTTTGAATGTGTGGTCCCACTGAATACTTTGTGGTCAGTCTTGCAAATTAAAGCATGATACCAGTAACTGGCAGTTCTGCTCTTGATTACATTAATGAGATTCCTAAGGACATACTACTGGACCAGTAAGCACTACTACCTGTGAAGCTGGGTTCAAGTGCTCTGTTGAAAGTGAAACACGCTGTTTCCAGGTGAGCAGGGATGCAAATCTCTTTCTCACATTTCAAGACCCTCTTCTGAGAAGAGGTTTAGCTGCAAATACAACCCCAGTCTGGTTTGGGGTGTGGATAAGTAGGGAGAGATAAAGTATCATTTCTGGAGAGTGTACAGTGCGAATATAAAAAGGGAACTACAGGCACTAACACTGTTCCTAATACATCCATATTTAGTAATCAAGCAGCTCTGTGCAGGAAAACAGCTTTGCATATTTTCCAGACTAACGCCCTTCCTATTGACAGTGATGAGGATGCCCTTAACTGACTTTGACCTTAGAGAATACTTACTCTCATGTCTACTGTACAAACATTCATGCTTTCATGCTGTGGAGTCACTTTACAGGAAAGAAAGTTAAAATTTGATATCTGACAAGCTCTATACTGTTGGAACAACAGTCAGCAAACTTAAGCCAGATAATCTACTAAGCTGGGAAAAACAGAAGCCACATAATTACTGCTGTAATTAGTCTAATTTTAAGAAGCCTGCAAGTGCAAGTCTAGATTAAAAATGCACATTTCTAGGAAGAAAGCACACAGAACACAAAGAAGAGACCTTCAAAATTCCCCTTTATGCTGCCTACAAACAGGTATGCTTTTGCTCCCCATGTAAAAGGCTTGCTTCTTTTTTTTATATCTCTTTGTGAATTCTAGTCAAAGACTAATTGATGTCATGTATTAAGCTTCTTAGCAACCTGGAGGGTTTATAAAATACCTACAATGTAATTATTGAAAAGAATGCTTCAGTCTAACCACGCAGATGAACATATTGCACATATTGAAATACCTGGAATTACTCACTAAAACTTACATACTCACCAAAACAACAAAAAAATTAAATACACATATGTTCATCCTCTCTCTAGAAGTTTCACTGGCTAAAATAAATTATGGAAGGAAGTACTAATTATTCTGCTAGTGCTACCCATTCTAGTCAGTAGATTTAACCTGAAAATCTGACATATTCAGGTTTGTTATCCTGAGCTGTGATTAAGCTATATATCACAGTTTTATATATATCAGAATAAGACTAGAACAGAGACAGAACTGAGGTCTTTAAAGAGAAAACCCCAGTGACGAGGAAGATGTGCATGTTAAGCACATCCGACGGTGGGATGCCTGCTCCCTTAGCTGAGGACGCTAGTTTTACCCCTAGCATGACAAGATTTTCACAATGGCTTACTCCTACAGGAAATAACAGTTGCATCACTGACACTTCTGCTCTCATCAGAACGGCATTAGTATTTTTCTCAACAAGAAAATAAAGAAACTGCCTACCTCACGTTGATTTTTGGGAACCATTAATATCACAGATCAGTAACGCATAAGGTGAGAAGCATCCCAGGTACCCCTGCAGATCTGTGTACCAGGAAGAACCATCTGTCTCCTGCCTGCTTATCCTGAAACATGGGAGACCTTGAAGGCAAACTTCTCTACTTCAATATCGCAAATATTTTGCACTTTCACACACACAAAGTTCACATTATGCAGGAACTTAAAATGGTCCTATTTGATTTTACCTTTCTTCTATATATCTAACTGTACAATCTCCCTTTCTCTCATGATGAACAGATACCCTCTGCCCCACAGACTCTTCCTGATTTCCTAAATATAGTTTCACAGAGGGAGAGTAGAACAGACGCACCTGTTACCACACAGAAAACATCCATTTATTAAGACAGGATGAAACATTTGTCATAATTTACCCTATAAAATACATTGATGAGCAGCAGGAAGTCTCAGTGCCTTTTCCAGATTTCTTAGTGGGTTTTATTTCAACTCAGGCTTGATAGTGAGTAATACTCAACTTTTAAAACGGAGATTAAAACTGTTCTCAGAAATCGCCAAACTCTGGTTGCGTGTTACTCCCGTCAGTTTTGATTACTGACTCCCCTGAATTTAAAAACTAGCGATCACAGAAGCAGCAAAGTTCCGTGGTTTTTAAGACATAACTGGACAAGGTCCTGAGAAGCTTGGTCTGACCTCACAGCTGACTCCCTCTGAGGAAGAGGCTGGACCAGAGGCCCTCTGGGGTCCCTTCCAGTCAGAACGATACTGTAATTATATCCAGAATTGCCCAGAACTTACACTTCAAAAACTTTGTTGGTTTGTTATGTTTGCTCACTGGAGACATAAAAAATTATCCCCATTCCCAAGAGATTATATGAATAAATGATGGAATGATTTGTTGTGGATGACTACTGAAGCTAGCTCATATACGCTCTCTCCACACAAAAACCCCAAAGCTCAGTACTCACAGGTTTGCGTCCTGAGCATAAACTCTTTTCAAGTATGAGCAAGTACTTGGAGTCTGTTTTATGATACTCAATTTGCTCCAGGTGTTACAGCTAGCTAAGCATGTACTCAGAAGGAAACCACAGAGAGTCTGCATCTTATAGTCCCAGAAGCTAAATCATTAGGAAGCAGAAGTTACAGTAGGAGCACATGAAGAAGGTAACTAATCCTCTGAGCTTGCCATGCCACATTCATACGTTGAGGTACTCTGTCGATATCGTAGAGCAAGGAGAGATTTGCAAGAATGCACACTATTTTTAAATGAGTGTGAATCTCAGCAGCAGGGACAACACCTAGCACTGTTTCTCAAGATGACAGACAACAAACTGTCTACGAGGGAATTTCAAAACACATCGATGCTACCACTGCAAGCTCAGCTGTGACACAGCTGGTGTGCCACATGAGGATTGCTTGCCTGGGTGATCTGTACACAAGATGCCTGTGATGGAAATGCTGATTTTAGATCTCAAGAAACTATATTATTTGGATGTCTGGGGAGAACTGCTAGACTTATGAAGACTTGGTTCCATCTCCTTTTCATTTCATATAATTCAATATATTAAAGAGACATATTTTCAGAGGCTGATTTGTTATGAACACATCAAAAAGAACCGTTTCACTTTTATATGCCTTCTGACCGAGAAAGTACTCTAAAACATTTTTCAGAGGATGTTAGTCACAAAAGGAGTAACGGGTGATGTAACACTGCACATCAAAACTGCAATACAGGGCTGAAATAAGAATCAATATTATTTATCACGATTGTGAGACAAGCCCTGCTGCTGCCCTGAATTATCTATAGAAACTGAGTCATCACAAAGAGCAAACAAGGGAGAAAAATCTGGTGTTTGAGGGAGTTTCGCTGAGTTGAGTCTTCACCCAGCCAGCTATTAAATGCTTTCAGTGAGATGCTGACACTGGATCATTTCTGCTGAAATTTCAGCAACACAGCTGAAAATCAGGTAAATTTTGTAATTTTGATTAAGAACTTACAGGAATCTATCTTTAAAAATTTTGGCTAGATAGCGTGCTGTCTAGTGTAGCAATTTCACTTATGTGGTAGAATACACTACACAACTGCCCCTTCCCCTTCCCTTTCCTGTCATTTATGTACCTTCTTATAAAAAAAAAAGGTTTTAGAAATTTTTTAGGCAAGTGAAAAAATCAGATCTGCACAAAGAAAAATGCTGTTATTTTCACCTCTCCATATTGAAACAATGAAAAATGTAACAAACAGAAATCAGACTTGAATTGAACAACCAATACTGGACATTTCAGGTTCAGATCTTTCAAAGGCATATGGATGCACACAGATAGCTTTATGAGTGCAAGCCACCGTTAAATCAAATGCTGGAATTAAGTGTTTGCATAACTAAGAACAAGGACACAACATACCTATTTAGATATGACTACATATTCAATAAGTTTTTCATCAGCTCACACAGATTTTGAACCTTTCTAAATGGCTATTTTGGTTAGCTCACAAAAATTTGGGGTTAAAATCAACTACAATATTTTAAAAGTATAAAGTATAGTATATAATGTAAAGGCAAAATTAAAAGTGTTAAAGTTGTAGTTATTTCAGATAAAACATTTTAATTCCTTCAGGCCTACACAAGCATTACTACAACTTCAGGCATCCTTCCCCAAGTGGCCAAATTACTTTTTTCTACTCTACAGTTGATTCAACGAATGCTGTCACATCCCATGGCTCCATTCTGACGACAAACTCCCTATGCCACCGCTTGCATGGTGTGAAGCAGGAGGTGGCCTATGGACCGCTATGATCTTCTGACATGCAAGTGCCATGCAAAAACATGAGGTATGCAAGTCAGAGGAGAGGCCAGAGGGCTGAAGTGCTCTCTCACTTACTCCAAACGCTCACTGATGGATATTTTGCAGCAATGAAAATTTGGAGAGTTGGCATCCAAGTAACAGAGCATTATGACTCAGTTCTAGCACCTGTAGGAGCACTGAAATGGTTTGAAAGGAGGGGTCACCATGTCTTTATGAACCGTTTCAGGCATCTCTGGTCTACTGGCTTATCAAAACTGGCCTCATCTCTTCACTGCTCATTGTTCAGGAAAGCCTCATGTCTTCATTCTCAAGTGATGGCAATGGGAAAGAAATGGTGTTGAGTGTCACTCAAGGTGACATATTTGACATTTCACAAGGTCAAGCTCTATGTTAAACGCAAGCCTGAAATGCCTTCAGACCTAAACCCAGATGTTTTATACTTCTTCTGTATGTTGTAAGATCCCATGCAATAAGGGTTCTGTAACTGAGAGTCCAGCGGAGGGCTACGAGGATGATTAGGGGGCTGGAGCATCTATTGTACGAGGAAAGGCTGAGAGAGCTGGGTCTGCTTAGCCTGGAGAAGAGAAGACTGAGAGAGGATCTCATCAATTCTTACGAATGACTAAAAGGTGGATGTCTAGAGGATAGGGCCAGACTCTTCTTAATGGTGCGCAGTGACAGTACAAGGGAGAACGGGCACACACTGGCACACAGGAAGTTCCTTCTAAATATGAGGAAACCCATTTTTACACTGAGGGTGACAGAACACTGGAACAGGCTGCCCAGAGAGGTTGCGGAGTCTCCTTCTCTCTCTCCTTCTCCTTCTTGTCCTGCCTGGACGTGATCCTGTGCAACCTGCTCTAGGTGATTCTGCTCCAGCAGGAGGCTGGACTAGATGATCTCTAGAGGTCCCTTCCCTCTACCATTCTGTGATTCTGTGATTACTGTATTTTGCACTAAAAAAAGATTTTTAAAAAGGCACATTTTTGACACCTACTATCAGACACCTCCTAGTAATCATATATTACCAAATGTACTTGTGAATTCAGTATAGTATCAGTTGTAATTTTAACCTCAGTTCTGATCCTTTGCACAAACAAATTTCTCAAATAGGCAGTGATGAGGGCTGGAACAATAGCCACATTTTAAATTTTTTGTAATTTGTCACAAATTGATTTGTATACTTGCTTTTCGCTCTCATCCATACATTTTAATGTGTGACTCAATCCAGTGTTTTATTTTATTACACGTATCTACAGACAGTTGAGGGGAGAAAATCTAGGCATTCGAACTAGGTAATTGGTGACATTTGGAGAAGTAACTATTGCTTGATTTTTTTAATAACGCTAAAGTTAACACATCTATTTCCCAAATGTTTGGAATGATTTTGTAGAAGCACATCAATGATAAAAAAAATGTCTGTTGTCTCTCAAGCAACCAAGTCAGTATTTAAATACACAGAAGGAATTATGCATTCATTCTGTGAAGGCATTTTAAAGATTATTTTTTCTGTTTTAGAATTACAAAAATGAGCTAAGGAAAGGCTATTGCCTTTCTGTCGTGACTCACAAGCTGAATTTTGAGGATAAGGTTAACTGAAATAGGAAAAAAGTGAAAGTTAGGGAGTGAAGAGAAGTCATAGTTTGATCTTGTGAAAAGGCTTTAAAAAATCAAAGTCTGAGTAAGACTGCTTTCATCTCTAGGTGTAAACTCTAAGCTTTCTCTTCATTACTTTTTAAAGAAGAGAAAACCAAAACCCCTGCAAGGTGGAAATATAATTTGCCTTCATTAAAACTAAACCGGTCATTTTGCAACCACACAATGGGAAATGTTGATGACAAAATTATAAATTCCCCAAGGCTACAGCGAACTTCATATAGATGCATACTAAACCACTCAAACAGCTTTAATATGCATATGAAAAGTTAGAGAGTGTAGTTTGCCTTTTTATTTGAACTTAATAAGGGCTGTTTTAAACAGTTCCCATGAGGTGATCTGTCAGGTGAGATTAGCAGGACAAGAAGGGAGAGCCCTGAGTTGCATGAATTCCAATCCAACTGACAGCCAGAGCTCAGGTAACTCGTTGGTTTTGTGCAGGAGGCAGAAACCACAATTTTTGAGAAACATGATTACTCCTTAAATGCCTCTAGATAATTTAAAACGTAACAAATAAAAGTACTCTGATTATACATGCCTAGATTTGAGACTTCGTTCCCTGCCACCTCCCTGGTCACCATGGAGGCAGGCGGTGGGACTGCTAGTGACTGGCCAGCTGGGGTGGAAGGCAACCCCCAATACTGCTTAAATAGTCAGTCCCGTCATCTTGGAGAAACAGCTATTAGACCACAGAGAAGCATCTCCTTGCTGGATGAGCTCGTGGCTGCCTCCTGGACCTTGCTGGTGCTGATGACTAAGGTTAGGTTTTCAAAAACACAAGAGAATTGAGGGAATTGTCTAATTCTTTCTCTGCTGCATTTGGTAGCTGTTCTAATGACCTCAGTGGGAAAAGAATTATGTCTCTACCTGCTTTTGAAAATCTCACCTTAACCATCAAAGATGGCAAGTTCTCACTCTGAACTGTGAAACTGGTGAAAAACATGCATTGACTTCAGCAAGCATGAAAAAAAGCTCTGAAGACTTATAGCTCTGAGCAGTCTCATTGAACTTAATGTTAGTAGGGGCACAGAGTTTGGAAGGATGACAGCCTTTACACTCATGTTTACTTTTGAAGGCGATCCAAATAATTGAAATGATTTGAGACTTTTTCCTTTTACAGGAAATTTTAAATTAAGTCTCAAACTTAGATCAAGGTTCAGACTTTATACGACTTTTAACTTCTCCCATAAACTATCCCATACAGGTAATTTTAAACAGTACTACTTGGTAAAAGCAGTTTTACTTGTCAAATGAAAATGATTATATAGTCTTACAGTATAATTTTACAGTATCTGCAAATACTGTTATACAGTATTGCATAGGATGAAGTATCATATAATTTTCAGTTGCAAGAAGGGACAAACAGCAGTAACACCTCCTTGCCTGTTATTCAAATCTCTTACTCTGAGATGATTTGAAGGGTAATCCAAACTCTCTCTCCTGGTTGTGAGGACGTGCAAGTAGCCTGGAGGGCGTGCTCTGTGCTCTTCCCCTGCCTCTAGTATTTTCTTCTGTGCATTTAAACAAACAATTAGGACTTCTTTATTTTGTGCTGTAGTTGTAAGCTTCACTCTCAAACTGTTATGAGTGGAGCAGGATGGCTCTTTAAAGAGTTTGGACATGATTGGCCAGGGAAATGATCAGCTGCACTATACCAGCTCTATCATTGTATACCAATATCAAGTCTGCCGAGTACCTGAATGAAAGGGAAGAGCAGTCCGACTGCAAAGTTGGAGAGCCAGTTGACTGTCCCAGCTATCATGAATGCGGCCGGCCTCTGTGACTGCTGGAAAAACTCTCCGGTGAGGACAAACGGAATCCCACCTGAAACAAGTCCAAGAAGTCAGTGGTTTTAGTAAACTCCCTCTACCAACAGCTGTTTCACTCACAGAGACGAACACGCTCTGTGCTGCACACCTCAGTGACTATCACTACTCTACAGCTCTCTGCTCAGGTGTATGCAGGGGCTTCTGAGCCAGTAACATGTCATTTGTCAAAATCATACTTCAGAGTAGTGACGCTTCTGTCTTTCATGCCACCAGGAGATCTGTTTTACATCCTTTCAGTGATGGTAAGCAAGGGGGAGCTTTTGCAGCTTCAAGAGTACCATGTGATGAGCCACTTAATAAGAATGATTGTTTCTGCTAAAATGCTTGAAATTCTGAAAATTCAGAAATACTCCAAAATACTTTTAGACCTTAACAGTTGGAAAGGTGGCTCTAAAGAGATTAAACAGTAGGTTTTTTATAATTATTACTCACTTTATTTCTGCAATAAAAAGGCAAATCGTTTGCTTCTCTATGAGCATACTTTTCCCTGATGCTTATTTAATACATTCCCTTACTAGATATACCGTTGGCACTTCTGGCAAGGTCTATTTCTCCCATCAACCAAGGACTCTGACCTCTGTAATAACAAGCTCAGTTGAATACCACATTTGTCACTCGTGTTTCCTTCCACTTAGGCAGTGGACCATTTTGTACAGCACTGGCATATTGCTGGCCTGACAATAACCCCCAGGGAATAGCTGTCTAGTGGTTGAAAGTATCAATTTATAATCTTTGGCTTCCTTCATTCCAACAGGATATTTCAATAGCTGTATTTCAATTTTTACAGAATAAAACATGGATTGCATTTGCTGACTGGCTACATATTTCAGTTAATGTTGTGCATTAGACATGCATTTACTTGCAGAATTATTTCACCACACTTTGGAGAACTGTAAAGTTATTAACTTCAGTCAGGTCTTCAGTATTCTGGTGCTGCCAATTTGTGCCTCTGGGTCCTCATGTCTGCCTGTACTGTCCGCCTCTCCACTTAGCTTTGTAGGCGAGATCCATGTACACACATATCATGTAAGTAGTATCTGTTTTAAGCATTTTAACAAGTTCGTGTGAACAATCAAAAGCATACTAATGGACACACTTCCTCTCAAAATATCTAAAATAATCCTGACTTACATAAATTAAGATAAAAACACCACCAAAGACTTATCCATCCATTGGATCTTACTGCATGTTTTTACTTGATCTGTTTATTCTTTGCACTGCCCTTACCCTTGGACAGTTGTGAATAAATCTGTAAGTGCGTGCTTTGTAGCGACACTTTGTCATGTAGCCTCTTGTGCTCACTGCTACACTTAAAATACCAGAAGCTGTCCTATGAGTAGTATGAGATAGGAACTTGTAAACACAAAACAGGACGTGATGACACATGGTATCAGATATTTCTCCATTCCAGGTATTTCAGATGCAGAGATCATGAATATGTGCATAAAAGAAAGGCAACATGATGCACCAAATGGCAATATATATGTTAGTAGGCATCGCTCTCCAACATCAGCTAATGTGACTTTCTGTGAGAATATATCTACAACAGTAGCAAAGGCCTCAACTGAACTTTTTGTCCCAAAGACTGCCAGTATAAATTATAGCAAAAAAACATACAGAGCAAATAAATGTATTTACTCCTACTTTATACAAAGAAAACTGAGATATGGAGAGTTTAGGCCATCCAAGTCCTAGTTTAGTGTCCTTCTACAAGCCATGTGTAGTATCTGAATTCTGTGGCTAAAAAAAGTGATCTCAACCTATAGCACTTTGAACATGTAGAATAGGCAGCTGAACAGGCATAACTTATTGAAATGCAAACAGTATGTGGTGTATCAATCCTTGGTGGTTTCCACTGCCTATTTTATCATACACTTGGGATTTGGGTTCAAATCCTAAGATATGGCAGGCAAAACAACAATCACGTCTGTTCTGTCACCATCTGTTCTAGGTCTCAAATGCCATGCAAAGCAGTGGTTTGCCAGGGCACTTGCCCCTTGGAGAATGGAACTGAAGGACTGGAAACACAGAAATCATGTAAGGTGATTTATTTATCATCATTTATTCTGTCATGCCTTTGCTGTAGGACAATCTACAGAGGTGTTGCTGTTCTTGTCAGTATAATAAAAAATGCTGTTCGACACCCTTTTTGGAAAATACACATTGTACAAGAGAGGAAAAAAGCCAGAGGCAAGAAAAAGACAAAAAAAAAGTACAAAAGGACAGAAACATATCAGAAAGCATAAATGTTATGGCAATAAAAATGCATGGGCACTATCTTGGAAAAAGATTCCTTGAAATTCAAATGTAAATTCTAGATACATATTAATCATCACTAAAACTTATTATTAGTCACACTTGCCATAAAAGCTCTTCAATCTAATTTGAAAAATAATCAATTAATCTAGTGATGGTAAAAATAGTATTTTGCAAAGTCTATAAAAAAAAGATATTAGCAGCTGCTCTGAGTTCTTTCAAATGCTGTGTAGAGGAATGGGAACGGTGGCACAGACAGACCTCCACACTTCCTCATGGCACAGACAACCATCTCCAGAGCATCACAAAGCACAGAAAGTCAGTTTCTGTAGAGGGATGACTTAAGATAAATTACACTGAAGAATCAAGGAGTCTGAAAAGAGAAACCAAATAATGCCAGGTCATTGCTGTATAGTGCTATATGTCTGGAAGAGCAGAGCCTTGATCTTACTACAATGCAGAGCAGAGGATGCAAATGCCTGTGAAGAGCTACACCACTGTGAAGAACACACTCCATGACTGGGTGAAGTGAGAAAGAAATGAAGGCAACGTGAAGGAAAAATGTAAAGCCTCAAGACTCAAACAGTGACGACACCTAAATCAGCTGAACTGATAGCTCCAGGAGTCCATCCTCAGCCATTTCGAGATGTCAGACATGTGTTCAAGGACCCCTCTTCTCCTGGAAATTGTGTTTATTTGAGAAAGGAATCTGGCTACATGGGATTGAAGGAAGCTGTGGCATGCTTTGACTACGTCAGTTCAGATTCGGGCTGCAGCGTGCCACTGCTCAGTCTCTGGATGCAAGCTTGATCCTGCCTCACTCTCTCTTTACAAAATCCCAGGATCTTCCAAATTTACTTTTTGAGTAATTGAGTCATGAGAACAGTATGGCACCTCATCAACCATTCCTTACACAGTGAGTCTCATTGCACGGTTGTCTACATAATCCCTAGGCTAGATGGGTCTATACTGGCCTGTGTTCAAATACAGATACTTGGAAACCACAGCCACAGCAATCTAACCAAACCACCGTACTTTTTGAAACAGTCTATTTGTCATGGGTTTTGCAACTTTAATAGGTGTTTGAATGTGGGTGAAATAGCTTCATAAAAAAGGTAACTGATGTTCTTTCTCACAGGGGATAAACCTGGCATTAGCATTTCCCCCGGAAGGCTTTCCACACAATTTTCAGTGAAACAGCTTTATTTTGGCTCTGATCATAAAACCAAAAATGTATATTAGGATTTCTTGTAGGAGTTTTTCAGCAAGGTAGCTTCTGAATGTGAATTTAAAGAGGTAATGCATTGATCACAATAATTATAGTGATTCATTTCTAATACATCGTTCTTTTCAGCATTGCAGTGAACATAATGGAAGAAGCTTTTAACATACTGTAGTGCCATTACAGAAAGACTGTTATACCTGTTAGTGTGCTGCATCTATTGGAAATTATGGATTTCCTACTGCAGGACTTCTATATCAATGAGCTGGTTTAATGAAACTAGATTAAGCCCACATGACACAATTAGACATGCAACAATACTTTTACATCTGTGTATATAATTCATTTCCCTCTGTAATTAGTCCAATTACACTTACAGTCAGTGTCTTTTGCTGGTAAACATCCAGAATCGCAACCCAGTAGTCCTTTACATGTACAGAAATAATACTCTTGCTAGATACGCTACGAATTTTCACATATATAGTTAAATATGCCCAAGTATCAACATGTTTTCATATGAAAAATTAAGTACGCATATTTACTGTTTTTTTCAGTGAGCAGTTACAAATAAACGCTGCTCAGCTGATGTTATGCAATTCAGTGCAAAAATCTGAATACAGAAAATATGAAAAAGGAAAGAAAATGCTGAGATTCTCACCCTGTTTTTATCCAGCTCCTAACTGGGAGTGAAGTCATGGCTTTACATATGACTTATGAAATGAAACTGTTAAAAGAATAAATGCCTAATACAAATCAGGAAGATTTATTACATTGGTACCTAAAGAGACCTGCAGGAAATATGGAGAGGGACTGTTTATCAGGGAGTGGAGTGATAGGACAAGGGGTAATCGGTTTAAATTGAAAGAGGGGAGATTTAGATTAGATATAGGGAAGAAATGACTGTGAGAGTGGTGAGGCACTGGAACAGGGTGCCCAGAGAAGCTGTGGATGCCCCATCCCTGGAAGTGTTCAAGGCCAGGTTGGATGGGGCTTTGGGCAACCTGATCTATTGGAGGTTGTCCCTGCCCATGGCAGGGGGGTTGGAACTAGATGATCTTTGAGGTCCCTTCCAACCCAAACCATCCTATGATTCTATAAAATTGTCTCTAAAAGCAATGAAAACTTTGTGCCCTAAGGACACAGAGAGAGAAAGGAACTCAGTCCCTGAGTCAGCAGCTCATCTTTCAATACACACTCAAGACAAAACTCTGCATTCAGGGAGTGGCTCCATGTCCAGCCGTGGGGTTTCCACCCCCACCAGGAGGACCACCCATGGCCACACAGCCTAGTGGCCTCCTTCACGACTCAGCACTCCAAATTCTGCCCGTCTCAGCACTCCAAATTCTGCCTGTACAGGAGGGCCGAGTCTGGAAATCCTGACAGCCTTGATGAGGGCAACAGCTCCCAGACTTCTATCTCTGTGTTTTGAAAGAAGTCATCAAAGAATAGAATAGAATAGAATAGAATCATTAAGGTTGGAAGGGACCTCAAGGATCATCTAGTCCAACCATCCCCCCACCGCCTATTACCCACTAAACCACGTCCCTAAGTACCACATCTAACCTTTCCTTAAACATCCTCAGGGATGGTGACTCCACCACCTCTCTGGGCAACCTGTTCCAGTGCCTGACCACCCTTTCCGAGAAGAATTTTCTCCTCATCTCCAACCTGAACCTTCCCTGGCGCAACTTGCAGCCATTTCCCCTTGTCCTGTCAGTAGTTATCTGCGAGAAGAGGCCGACCCCCAGCTCGCCACAACTTCCTTTCAGGTAGTGAAGATGTTTTGAGAAAATAGGCAACTACTTTGCAACAATGTTCTGTTTTGAACAGAAAAAAAAGTCTAGCTCTAGACAAGATCAAGCAAACCAGCTTTTGACTGCAAGGCAAGGCATGTAGAGAATACCGATACACTTTAATAGGGTTGGGAGATAAAGTCCTATCTCAATGAAAGGCTTCAGGCTTCAGTATTTGCAATTTAAGAGGCAAAAGACAACTCTAGAGGGCAGCTGTGGCAGAGAAGCAATGGAAGTGAGACAAAGATACTGGAAGAAAACTGCAGGAAAAACAACCTAATATTCCTCTGTCCGAAACCAAAACAGTTAGTTTCTACCTAGACCTTAGCTATAAAAAACAGGCAAATAAAAAAACCCCAACAAACCAACCAAAAGAAAAAAAAATCCCACCAAACCCATGGGAAAATATACTGCAGGAGTGCTGCCAGTGAGGGATGCAATGCGACTGCTGAGTTTCTTCCATCTCTATGAGTCTAAACAGATAGCATAAGAATTTCACAAAATATGTATCATAGAATCATAGGATCACAGAATTACTAAGGTTGGAAAGGACCTCTAAGACCATCAAGTCCAACCATCAACCTAACAACACCACGCCTACTAGATCATGTCCTGGAGTGCCACATCTACACGTTTTTTGAAACCTCAGACTTTAAAGAGGTGTTCTGTAACCTGTCAGATTATTTTAACTTGTACGTCATATTTGATAGAACAACACCCCACCAAAAAACAGCATTACACGGTCAGATCTGACAGCTGTATTGCCTCGCTAATCCCGTTGAGAGAATTAGGAGCCCAAAGTGTGATATGGGTGTACTGAGTCACAGCTCCATGCTACAGATTCTGCTATCTGTCTCTAGCTCTTCATGGGAAAACTGTTCATCTCAACTACCACAGAATTAAGCAAAACAGGCATTTGCACCATGTGAAGAGCATGCCATAGATTAAAGGCCACTTGAATAAGGAACATTTACAGCTAAGTCAGTCTATGGCAAACCTAAAGTGTAGCCATTTTATTTGAAAACATAACTAATACAAAACCTGACAAAACGCAGTAATGTAATAATTAGTACTGTAGTTCTTAACGTCTAGTTTTTAATACAGTATTTTGTGGAAAGCGTTTTTGCATTGATTAACTGGCGCTTGGTTTAGCATCTCTAAAACCTGCTACTCTAACAGCACATAGAAAGCCAGTTCTGGAGGTATTTTGAACTTTGTTGGTGCAAGGTAACACCCATACCATTCAGGGTAAATTAATTAAGTAATGGTGCAGATCAAAACCATTGATATATTCTGCTGTAACATCATTAGTTTAAATGTTAACTCTTGGTCCTCAGGTAATTTACACTAAAATAGTTGACATACAACAACAAGGCATTAGCTAATGAGGAAACCACATAATACTCTTTCTACATCCATTTGAGTAACTATTTCTAAAGCAGATATTCCACATAATTTTGTAATGCAAAAGACGTAAGAATACCCTTATCTGAAACGTCTAATAATTTCTTCTCCAGTGAAATTCTCCCCTCTTGAATAATAATTAGTGCATCTTCCTGTAACTTTTAGTTCCATAAGGCAGTGCTCTCAAGCAGAATTTTATCAGCATTTACTGACTGAATCATTTTTCTCTGAAAATTTAATGAAGGCAAAATACTTACAATATAACTGATGAACACCAATAATTTCAGTACTTTTAAGATATCGTTCTTTACACAAGTTATAATAATTCATTTTAAATACAGTTGTTTCCTAGAAGCCTGAGTAACATCTTCAGTTATTAATAGCTTTTCCTGTTTTGCTTTTTTTAGTGTAATAGAAACCAGCGGTCCAGACATGGGCCATTCTGCCAAGTGCTGTACAAATCCAATACATCTTTTTTTTGTGTGTTTTGGTGAAACTTTAAATCTGGTAAAGTATTTTGTGATTTTTTTTTTGTTATTGTTGTTTGATTATTTTTTGTGTTGGTTTTTTTTTTTCCCTAAAAAGTGAAATCAACATTAAATTTCTACTGTGGTACTTAGTAATATTTTTTTCTGCTTCACTATTATAATTCTGAATAACTACTAAAGAATAAAATACAATTTAAAAAAACACTCAATTTTTAACTACATTTATAGAGTCTTTTGAACATTTCTGCTATATTTTCAGGCTCAGTTTATCATATCAGAACCCTAATTATAGCCTGACTTTCTGTTCTTCTATTTGAATGTGAATAAAAAAAAATCTTTACTATGACTAAGAGTCTTTATGATATAATTAATTTTCTAATTATTCTCAAAATAATGATGATCAGACACTGATTAACATCACTTCTTTTAATACTGCATTGTTAAAAACAATGATCTCAATGAGATCAGTGATGAGGGAGTTTTTACTTTAATGAAAGCATGGAAGTATCCCTTACATTTTCATCCACTATACAGATGGCAGTATCCTGGAAATATCTGAATTAAAGACTCACAACTGTGATCAGTCCCAGGTAAGTGAAATATTCATACAGTCACATCACTATGACAGGACTTAAAACAGAAAAAAACTCCAACCCATATCTAGCCTAGGCTTATTACTTCTACAATAATCTACTGAATAAAGTCATTAGACATGATTTCCCTGTCAGGAATTCAGGTTGACAGCCCATTAGCACAAAATGCTGCTGGTTGTGAACCTATGCAAGCTAAAACAGTCTTGAAAACTCAGAGTGGCATGTCAGGCTTTCCTCATGAAGTATTTTAACAAACAAATTAATCGTAGTAGCAGTGCACAATTATGTCATTGTATGGCTGCATTCATCCTGAAGGACCCCAAGAGCAAAAATAGTGGACCAAATTTTCAGAGAAGCTGGGACAGAAGAGTCTCTCCCTTCCTCCTCCTCCTCCTGTTTAAGGTGGGTAACAAACCATATCTTCACTGTTTATGATTTCTGGACACTGCTGTAAGTCTTTCGGACATGGGAGCTCAAATGCCAGGATGGTAGACAGCTCGTGGAGAGCAGCAGATGTAGAACTAATGTAAGGACAATAAAAATATTTTATTTTCCTTAGAGTGGCCGATAACCAAAACAGAAGGGAAAATGAAGAGAGAGCCAGAAGGGGCCCTTTCACTGGAAGTAGCAGCTTGAAGACAGACAGTAACAGTCTGATGAAATTCAGAAAGAAGTAATGAAAGCCATAACTGAGTGTTCCCAAAAAAAGTGAAGTTTCTGGAGTAGGACAGATAACGTGTGGAGAATTCAAAGGAAACAAGTTACTCAGTCAAACTGACACCATCAGACTACCCTGGTTCATACAGTTGTCCTTCTGACCTATTTTTCCCCCTGAAAGTTTCTTACTGCTGTTTGTTTAGCTTTCGGTGTAGTAGGCTGGCTATCAAAACACACTACCTAGACCCTAGAGCAACTTTCACTGCAACCTAACACTAGTAAACATTTGCATTTAAATGCCAGCCATGGAGCTTAGCCAAAAATTGATGAGATGAACTTAGAACTTTGCTCTGCATTTCGCCTGGGCATAAGGAAAATACAATATTTTTACTGCCTTACATTCATTAGTTCTGCATCTACTGTTCTATATATTTATTAGTTTGCACTTTTCTAAGTATAAATATTTTATGCTAATTCACAGGAGAAACGTATATTTTTTTACTAGGCTTTCTATCTCCAGTCCCCATTAATCTGAATAATGTACCTAAGTCACTTACAAAGCTTTTGAATAAATCAATTTTTCACGGTTATATGAAGCTCTAAAACACAGGGGTGCCTTCTTCTAGCAGTAAATTTCTTTAGTGTGGAGATGTGAGCCATCAGCAAGCAATTAACGATCATTCAGGAAAACATGCTAGTTCAGGTAAGAGGAGTGCTCTCGAGTGTCAAAGCATTCACATTTTGAAAGCTTCAATTAAGATAATTTGTAAAAGCTATTGTTAGAGAGATAAAGTTCCTAAGTTTTCCTGCTGCTAAGAACTCCATGTGTCATCTCCAGCAATTCCTTTATCCAACAGATATGGCTTACCTTTAAAACACTAAGGGTTCATTTTTCTTTAGAACTTCCACTAATTGTGAAGAATTGAAATCACTTCTGTCGCAGAACCGTTAAAAGCTACACATTTACTCTATGCCGCTCTTTAAAGAGAGAAGTATTCAAACAAAACATAAAACGGGTATTAATCCCAAAATGTATGTTGAATGACACTGTATTCAATATATTCGGGGGGCATGTCATCTTCTCCTCAAAAAAATTCAGCGAAGATATGGCCAGATTGAAAGCAATTCTAGTTTTATTTCTTAACAGCTCAAATTGTCTGTTCACTAGAGGCAACCAAAAGATAAAATTTCATGTGAAGCCCTGAGACTTCCCATCCTCTGATCTCCTTGACTTAGTAGAAGCAGTTGGAAATACTCCTGCCCTGAACTGTAGGCCGGAGCTTTTTCCATTGCTAGGGAACACCAGAGAAGGAAAGGTAAACCAGACCTCCTGCTGCTGTGCTTCACAGCCCTCAGAAATTCAGGCAATGGCATTATGGCAGGCAGCGATGGGTGGCAGCTGGGAGGCTAAAATGCCAAGCCTAAGGTGTTGGCTGGATCGTAGTCCGCAGCAATGGAGGGCTGGGGATGGGGCGGAGATCCCTCAGCAAATCTTCAGCTGAGACTGGTACGTACTGCATAATAATTACGTATCTCCAGGTTATTATGAGTCCCTGAACTGAACTGTAACTCATGTTTGGACTATTTAACTGCTTTTAGTGCAGCATCTTTTAAATCTGCTCTTGTACCCACAAAAGCCTTACAACTACCAACAAACCAAAGTTCTTCTTAAATACCCAGGAAAACTAACAGTTATTTCTGCACAAGTACCTGTCTTATCAGATGTGGGAACTCACTGACATTACCACAGGATGCTTACCTGCTCAAAAGACTAAAGAGGCTTCTAGTTTACAGAATGAAAGACAATTTGAAAATTAACCTAAACTTTCAAATCTACCACTTTTTAATTAAATATACAGCAACACGGCTTTATTTGTTTCTTTTTAACATGATACACTTTTCTAGTACAAAGAGAAGTTTTTTCCCACTCAAGCAAGCTCCGAAGTCTTTCTCAAAGTGTACTAAAAGCAAGTTTACTAAAAAAAAGTCCTCTGTGGGAGGCCACAAGCATTAGAAATTCTTACATCCCACTCTAAGTGGAGAAGCTAACACAACATCACACAAAGCTTCTGTAAATGCCTGTTTCAGGCAATAATACTGATGCTGCCTTTCATTTCAGTACTTTTATGTCTATGTGTGCTATCACACCTTTGTGTTTCACAACCAAGAGAAGATTATTTTTTTTTCTTCCCTGATGGCATTTCAGATTGAACAAACCTCATGACTTTCAAAGTGACCCTTTTATCACAACCACTCCACTGTCAATACAGCTGCACGTTGGCATTCAGAGTAAGAGCACATGCTGATTTAAACTTTAAATATCAAAATATCTTTGATACACCTCAGGGCACAGCAATGATTTCCTCTGAGTTTTCTTTTGTTTACTTCATAAGGCCAATTTAACACATGCTAAACATACCATCATCATGTTTCTGCTGTGTCTGTATTCCACTGTGCTAGAAAAGACTTCACTCACACTCCATAAACCATAACAAGTATTATAAAACTCAATTATAAGACAAAACTCTCCAAAAAGAGATGAAAAGTGAAACATTTTTCTGAAGTGGTCTGGTTTGTTAATGTTTCTTAGTTGTGTCTGAAAATGCAATCGCTATAAAAAGCAACAGTCAAAAAAATGAAGATCTCACTACCATAAAATTACTGTTTTTTCCAAATTCCATCAGAGGGTGAATTGTATCCATTTCCCTTTTCTGTGATGAGAGTGTGACTGGAATCATACTGGTGATCTGATTTTGTCATCCTTACGCATACTGAATAGGAACTTATTTTAAAAGCAGGAGTTGAAGCAAAACCATAATGATTCTCATTTGATCCTATCCACACAAAACTCAACCCTACACAAACTCCATTCAACTCGGTAGGACTTCTGAAGGGAAGCACCACTCATTCACAGAAATACCTACAGGATTTAGAACCAGAATAACTAATTCTGAGACATTACACAGCGTAAGACAGCAAAGTCAGATGCCCTGAAGCCACTATGTAAGGATTAACTCGAGACTCCTGCTTTCTGTTTACTGTAGCACCACTGATTTTAAAACAGCAGCTATTGATGAAAATTAAATCATGGGGCTAAATGCTCTACGCAATGACCAGCTAGAAAATCCTCTCTGAGAACATGCTCATCTTTGCAGACGTGGGCTTTCTGACAAACGGGAAAAAAAGAAAGACTTTATACAGATCAAGCACTTCACTTACAGATAAAGAAAGAACACAGGACTTGGAGATAAAGGAACCCAGGATCAGATTGGATCATCTGGTTCAAATCCAGTCCTCAGCTGTTTCAGGCAGTATTTCATACAGTCCTTTTAGAAATTTATAAAATTCGTGTGTTTACTCTCTCCTTTTGATGTTTCCATTGAGAAGCTGATACAGAACTGAGGTCCTCTACTGGCTAGGAGTTCTCTTCCAATTTCTATTGTACATTTCTTCATGGCTAGCTAGCACCTAGAGTTGAGTTTTGACGGTGATTTTCTGCGGCAACATTCACCTTCAGCTTATTCTCTCTTCTCAGTATTTTTCTCCCTTCTGCCCATGTATTCAGAAACAGAAATCCTATTCTCAAGTCTTTCTGTTGGACACTATAAAGTTATTCTGTATCTTTTCACATAAAAATCTGTCTTCTTCACGTTCACAGTAGCTCTTCTTTGCAGCTTTCTTTTGCCTTCCTGGCAAACCGCTGCATGAGCAGTTTTGTGCTGTAACATTCAGCTCTAAGACTCCATCTCAGAAACGGTGACATGACATGTGACAACACAACGAGCATTTTTCACATTACAATACAAAGAGACAATGCATGACAACATGATGCATTAGTTCTCTAAGAAAATACTGAAAAGAATGTGCATGTAGACTGTTAATATAAAACAATCTTTCAAATGACTTAGATAAAATATAAACAATTATGGAGAAGTTTTCCATGTGACACTTACAGATATCATTCTTATATTCTCCCTCAGCTAACTGGCATTTGCAGACATCCTTAAATCCTCACTCTGTTCCTGAGTTTCTAAACTCCTTTTTCTCTTCAACTGCCTGCAGTTATACATGTCCTATTACTAGAAACGGGTACACTGTGAAAGATGGAAGTGAGATTTCAAATAAATCACTAATCTCAAACTTGGAAGTGCTACCAAAAGAGCACAAATTTCCTGCACCAAGATGGTTTGTGTTATGATAATTAAGCAGTGGATATAAAAGCAATTCCTCAGATTTTTTTAACTTCCCCTAGTATTACTACTTGTTGTAATAAAAGCTGATTTTTTGCTTTCCAGAGGACTCCAAGGAACTCCTGGGGAATGCCTTCTGGAAGAGGGAACCTTACCGCCTGTTTGGGCACACGTGTGACTGACCTCCCTTCCAACCACAGCGCTTGAAGGAAGGGCAACACCCTCGTGCTACCCACATGCTTTTTACAGGTCTTACTGCCACAACAGGGTCTTGAGTTATTTCTACTTATTCCCAATTCCAGTTCACTGTGTTTCCAGAGCCACCAAATATGCTTGATTAGAAAGAGACAATACCTTTTCAATCTCTGAAAGAAGGTGATAAAGAAAGGATTACTTCAAAACCACCCTTTACGTCCTCCCACCCTTTCATTTAGTTAAAGACAGGCATCATACCTAACCTCCCCCACCATGCCTCTCTTTCCTGTCTCTGCAGCATTGCCTCCTCCATTTATCAAAACTGCATAGAAGGATGTTATACTCAAACAGAATATTCTCCTAAGGAAGAAACATTAATAAATCTCTTCCTACAAAGGTAATGCATGGAAACGCTTTATGCCAACTTTCCAAAGTTCTCAGGGTCTCACTGTATCTTTGTCATGCTTACTTCCATTGGGAACGTTATCTGGAAGTCCATGCCAACATTGGTATAATCCCCAATTAATCAGTTGATTGGTTTTCTTCCCCACATGTTCCACCATCTGGGGTGAATCTCTTGACACATGGCAAAAGAGCCATTCTCTGGTTCAGAGAATGAACATCTAATTGTTTTAGACAAATTGGAACAGCATCAAAAACAAAGACTGAAAGACCCTCATCCCAGAATAGGTGACAGCCTCCCTGGCAGGTGGGGTCACATCCCTGCAGGCAAACAAGGAAACTGTCCCTGGATTGGCATAGTCTGGGTCTGTTAGTTTGGTGGTGGTTGTTTTTTCTTTGTTGCATTTTTAAACTATTTGGCTGGTAGATAAAAGGGGTCAATCTCCAGCATCTTTACAAAACTATCTCCAATGACCCAATGCACACACATGCCTATAGATATTTTTCCGTTCACCCAGCAAAATCAGAAGTCACTTGTTTGCACAGCAACTGTGGCAAAGGCACAATGGATGAACTGCGAATTCAGGTAAACAGATAAAAATAAGCAGAATCTACACTTTTCCTGTTTAAGTCAGCTTTTAGTGTGGTTTTCCTGGAGATACAGATTCTGCAAGCACAATTCAACATGCTAGAGTATCCATGATGAGGCAGCCGCACAAGTTTAATTGAGAAAGTAGGGATAACTGGTTTTAGCTTTTCTTTTTTCCATAAATACTATCTAAAACAAGGTTAAAAAAGGAAGACATTTCGCATGCACCTAATCCCATTTATCCCTACCCAACTTCCAAGGAGCTGCACATTATTTACCTGCTCAGTAAAGGCATTCCAAATCCAAAATTGGCTCCTGACACCTAACCCAAACAGCACAAATGCTTTGTGGAGATACTGAAAACATTATCTTACTATTTTTTTTTTAAATTTTTTTTTTCTCTTTGGTTCTGGCTCCTAAGGAGACAGTCTCTTCAGTCCTTTCTATTCACTTTTTGCTGGATGACAACTCTCAGTTGAAACATATATTTATTTCATGTCTAACGTGTGACCAAGAAAAACATTTCAATGAAGCTTCTGCCTTTTTCTTGAAGTGAAAACTCTAAAATGATATACTATCACGTTCCCATAAACAAAAGCAATATTGGAAAACAGTACGTTCCTCTACAATCAAACACCTTCACTCCTGTATAATTAACAGAATGGGCACAATGAAGCAACTGCCTGGAACAGTATGGCTCCTTAATCCATAAGACAATACTCAGTTGTTGAAGGGTATTTTCCTCACAGATCATAGCTTGACTACCTTGAACATAACAGTCCCTTTAATTTTTAGTAAATGCATGAAAGCTTTCCGATGTTTGTCTTTTGATGAAAATTATGAAGTACCAAATCACATGTGTGCCTTAACGTACCTGTTGTTAGCTTTACTGTATCAGCCCCTAGCAGTATACCTGAAAAACATCTGCAAGCTGAAAAGCTGAATTCAGAAAAATGAAACAAGTGAAAAATCCCCAGCTTATAGTTAACAGCTGATCCTAGCTGTAAAGGAGCAGATGGGACTCATCCATATGCTATCAGAAAGCGGGAGACCACACAACATCGAAGCTATCAAGAAAGTATCAGATGTTCTAAAAAGAGAGAAAATATTGTATTTTTAAAGGCATTTTTTTTCTCTAGAAACTTATACCAGTATTTTTATAAGCTCAGTTCCTCAAGTTATTTACTGTTTTCAGAGGGTAATTCTTCCAAGTACAAATAGCTCAATGAATATAAATGGAATTAATCCCAGAGGAAGATCTGTATCTGAGGAATCATTACAAACCATGTGGGATCTACTCTGAAAAATGCTGAAATGCTCTAAATAACTACAGAAGGAATTAAATAATATGCTAAGCATTAGTAATGCCATGACAATAGTACCTTTTTAAACAATACAAAGAAATGACGCTCAGCCTTCTACAAAAGACTAAAATCATTAAAAATCTGCAACTTAATAATAAAGACTATGCATTAATTTTCTTGGGGAAAAACCTTTTTACTGACCAGAAAGGTGGGAAAGGTATTCCTAAACTTCAGTGTTGTCTTGTAAAACTACCGTACTTCTGCAAATACCGCTTCAATGCTAGATAATGAAGAGTGAAATTTTCCTGCTAAAGGGGTGTGATAAAATATCACTGAGAAGAAATAGCCAGTCTGGAAAAATCTGAGGTGATAAGGTGAAAGTCTACAAGACCACAAGAAATTTGAAGAGGGAGGAAGGGGATCAATTGTTCTGCCTCTTCCAATGCAAGACCTAAAGGGCATCCCACAAAACATGAAGAAAGGAGGTCTTCATGCACATCATGAGAGGTGGTAGACATATAGATTGCTTTGCTAAAGGATGCTAAAATTTTGCACAGTTTCAGACAGACAAAGAACAAATTCATGGAAGACTAGGAAAATCTTGGAAATTGTGTCTCAGGAAGACCCCAAGCTGAAAAAAAATGTGTACTGGTTCTGGAAAAGTCTCTCATCTGCTTGCCCTGTTTGTAATTGTCTCTAGAGACTCTCCAACAGCCACTGCCTTGGAGATGTGCTCAAAAATGTTTTCTTTCGTACTTATTTTCTCTTGCTAAAACTCTTAACATTAGTAGGAAAGGAAAGATAAAGTTAATTTCCAGCAATGACTTTCTCATTAAAAGAAATGATGTTTTTGTGTACCATGACACTCCACTGGCATTGCACACTTACCCTGAGAAAAACCATAGTTCCTTAGTATGTGTATGATATACATATGTATATGTATATGTTGTATCTGTCACATATAGGCTATCTTAGTATAACTGTCACAGTATAGTTTTGAACAAAACAAAGCCAATTTTACGTCAGTAATTGTTAGTGAGCAGCACTTGCTCTACCTAGGAAGATCCAGAAATACAGATTATCTGAATATGCTGAAAATACAACGTGTAGGAACATATTGATCTGCAAGTTCTAAAAATCGGTGGAACATGTCTGTATTATGGAAAAAAAAAAAGTAATTTGTGTCAACAGAGGTTTTTAGGAAAAAAACAAGGGTAGATGTTGCAAGCAGCTGCACTTACTTAAATAGTTTGAGCTACTTAAAACACTGGAAGGGAAATTTTCAAGAAGTTTCAACATTTGACTTTCCTTAGATATTCAAAATGCAAGACCAGTTCTATTCCACTGAATTCTTCTTTTAAAAAAAATATCTCAGCCTAACAAACATATATCTGCAATACTACAAATTTAGCTGAACCTGAGATTTGTCCTTACAGAAGGACAAACGAATTGCAAGACTGTTTGCACTATTTGCCTCACAAAAAGAGCTGGAGGTGAGGAAGGAGAACAGCCTCCATAGGCCACCTACAGCGCAACATTAGATGTGTTAATGACCCTAATCATGCCTGTTTGACCCCTTCCTTCTTCCAGCCAGCTACCATATGCAAAGGAATAAACAGAGATATTAGGACGAACTATTTTCCTAGAATCAAGGGGAAAAGGAATATCTTGATCTCTCCCCATTTTCCTCTAAAGCAGCATATTTTTTCCTCAGCTTTTCCAAGAGGATCCACAGCTTTACAGCCGTGTTTCATTAGTCACATGAAACAGCAGCAACTCTTTCTTTCCCCAAATAAACCACAATCAATTAATTAGATCACTTCAGTGGTGAAGATGTATAAACAGTTGATTAATGTTTAATGTCAAACTCTTTATAAAGAAAAAGAGGTAATAAATGCTGTATGAATAAACCTGAGAACTCAGGGGAACAGAAGTCTTGCTCTCAGGTTTACAGCAGAACACCTGTGAAAAAACTCCTAAGAAGGAGCTGATTTTTCCCACTTTTGTGGGGAACAGTTTGTAAGAGAATCTTTGAAAATTTAAGCAGTGTTTTGACATCTTATTCTCTAGGTGTATTTAATTTGGATTAAATTCCTCTTTATCTACCTGCGTAGAATTTTTGTTAACATTTCATTATTTGATAACTGCAGGATCCGATTCTGATCAAGTATCCAAAGGCTACAGCAACACTTCAGGGAACTACTACGTTCATGTAAGTATTTGCATATTATGCATATCTAATAAAAAGCATTTTTCCAAGGTATGACGCAATTAGAATCACAGGATAAATTAAGTTGGAAGAGACTTCTGGAGTTGAGCCTCTCGGCAAAGCGGGGCCGGTTGTTCATGAACTTGTCCAGCTGAGTTTTGAGTAACTCCAAGGATGGAGATTTAAAGACCTCTTTGAGCAATGTCTTCCAGTGCTTAACCACCCTCAGTGCAAAATTTTTTATCTTCCATCTAGTCAGAATTGCCCTTGCTAAGGCTTGACTTTTGCTTCTGTCCTCTCACTCTACACTCTGAGAAATGTTTGGCTTTATTACTTTCCTACACCTTAAACATGTTCTTTGTTAAAGCAAATAAAACACAAAAATTACAACCTGGGAATACTGGACTTTCTATAAAGTTGTATCCATCTCTAAGTAACTAAAAATGAGCTGGGAAAATAGATCTGATGAACTCATCGCAACCTACAAAAAGTTACCTGAGGGCATCAGATTTCAAATGTATGCAGTCATAGAATCATAGAATCATTAAGGTTGGAAGAGACCTGAAGGATCATCTAGTCTAACCGTCCCCCCCCCACCAATTACCCACTAAACCATGTCCCTAAGTACCACATCTAACCTTTCTTTAAACACACCCAGGGATGGTGACTCCACCACCTCCCTGGGCAACCCGTTCCAATGCCCGACCACCCTTTCCAAGAAGAAATTTCTCAGTAAAGAACTGCCAGACAAGAAGCAGCTCTACCATCAGGACATCTACCTTTTCCATAATCTTCCTAAAGAGAGTATGTGTAAACCTTCTTGCACAGCACTTCTCTATCTTCGGAAGGGAAGAGGAGAAGGGAACCACACACAACTGTCCCCTTCCTCCACCAGTTCCCAATTTGCATCCTACTGGTACTGAACTGCTGACACAAGCATTGATAAATAAAACACTCAGCTTCCAGTCTCAGTATTTTTTATAGACTTACAAAATCATAGCAATCCTACAACAATAGCCAACATTTTAATTTGGTACTTATTGCAATTTAGGCACTACTTCTCAATTATGCCGACAGCTAAGTGGGAATGCATGTGTACATGTGTTTTTATCGAGAATATTGCTATCACTTTGTGTTGCTATCACCTTTTACTGTCTTAGATCACTTATGGTCATCAGATAAGGGTAAAGTGAAGTCTCCTAAAAGCAATTTGTTAACATAGTGCCAGTGCAAAAATACCTGTGCTTTGATGTACAAAGAAGCATGAAAAAATATAGACATACCTGGTCCAATGCAGAACGATGCAATGATTGCAAGGATGCAAAATATACTGAGGTAAGGAAGCCAATGCACAGTTTTCTGGGTAGATAAAAGATGTTCATGGTAAATACATTGTACCTACTGATATTAAATAAATCACAGATAATAATGTTTTCCATGATTCTTTCTCTATTTCAGAATTTAAATCTAGGATTACTTTAGATAATCACAGTATTTCTGTAGATCTTTATTAGATTATTTGTATTAAAGGTCTTGATCTCTGTGGAATCCCTGTAGAGAAACACTAGACAAGCTCTTGCACCACAGAAGACACATCTCTGAAAGGTTACAACTTCTTGGACTAAAGTTCAAGCCAACCTGGAAAACAGTTTTTCCTTGCATTGAACAGATTCAGCACCTCCACCCTCCGGTATTTCAGCCATGTTTAAAAAGAGCAACTATGGTGGCCCACAGACCTTCAAAGCTCCCCAGTTAAAGGCTGGGCTGAAGTCTAGACATGACAGGATCCCTTTCAGTAGGACAGCTGTATCTGAATCTTAACAAAGCACGTGAAAGATTTAGAAGAGATTTTTTTTCTGTTTACTTGCAATAACATCTCTCTTTTGAAGAGCTGTCTTACAGCTGTCATGACAGGTATGTGAAGTAAAGCTTTATTGTCTATACATACAGGTAAGTCAAACAAAACTTTGCAATGGTGTGGCACACACCTGCTAGTCTAACAGACTTACTGACTGCCTTCAACCAAGAAACAAGATTTGAGTCAAATTAATGGCAAGACACAGGAATCAACAACAGCAAAAGAAACAACTTAATGAAAGACTACCCAAAATCATGCCATTGGCAAGAGTCAGTTTTACTTCTCAAAAGCCCTTGGGAACAGCAAGAAACGTCATCATTATGTAATGGAAGCAAAACAAGGAAAAATTACTCAGGGTCAGTATTTAGAGTGGTTTAATAATCCTCCTCTGACCATCTGAAATAGCTGGGGAACTATTGCTAATAACATCTGAGAACTTAAGTGCCGATGTTCTGCAAAGGCTAAGTCTTTGTATTTTCAATAAAAATATCAGAAATGTAACTCAAAAGAAACAGCAAACTTGGAAATTTTTCACTACGGGAACAAAACATCCAAGCCTAAGAATAAGAATGACATATAAAGTATGAAAGAAATCTCAAAAAGACTGCATTACAAAGACAAAAAAATGGATTATGGGTAAACTATTTACCTAACCATGGGTAAAATTGTCATGATAATAATTCATGAGATGCATGAATCTTTGAGTTAAGGAAACTCAACGTGACAAAGCCCCTATGGCTTTTTAATTCAAAAACTGCTATGGCTAACCACAGTACATTGAAACCTGCAGGTTCACAAAGAGACAGGGGACCTTCAGATCCTTACGTCACACTGATTAAAAGGACTGGCTTATGCAGTAACGCCGATACAAACAGGTAACGAGCACCTGGTATTAAAATAGGCAAAAGAGAGAGTAAAAATATGTAGTGACTGTAGTGTTACCTGTAAAGTCAGAGAGACGGTAAGTACTGCAAAGAAGATGATCATCAACCCAAAACCCCCGATGAGAAGAGGCCTGCGTCCGAGCCGTTCAATAACTAAGCCCTGCAAAACAAAAAGTGGCATTTGACTTTAGTGATAAAGCACTGATGGACCCAGACCACGTAGTATGTTCCCCTAGTAAATACGAACACCAACAATAAAACCATAAGAACTAATTTTTTACTATTTATCAGCTACAATGTGTTTGCAATTGTGCTCACAATTATGTTTACATAATTCAACCCCTTTGAAAAAACAAGTCAGCACAGCATCCTCATTTAAAACCACTGGAAAAAACAGTGATTTTGACTAGATTTCTGACTAGTGATTATGACTAGATTTCCTCCTACAGAACAAATATGACCATACTGATAAGAAAAATGTACAACTGGTAAATTTAACTTCAATACTGTTAGCATGATAAATTCCAAAGTTGCTACTATATTGAACTTCTTCCATAACATTAGTGAAAAAAAGGGCTGTACATTAACTATATAATAATAATTAAGATGACGACAACTATACAACATTTGATTTTTTTTCTTATTTATTTTTTAATTTTTTAGGGGAGAAATAACTCTACATTGTTTGAATTGCTTACAAATTTGCACCAAATTCCTATAATAATGTTCTTAAAATATGTGATTTTTAAATGTCAAAAAGTTCAAACATTTTGACTATTTCTTAATTTCTACATCTCTCTGAATTTACGCTTAAAAACTTTTTAGCATAGGTTAAATAGTTTTTTATTAATCTAAAATTTATTTTTAACTACTATTTTGTCCAAACAGAGAAAAAAACATTTAGTTATAATGTTGGATAGTTAATGTAATTGGAATAGCCAGATAAAACCCGTCAGACAACTGTGCAGAGATTGTATCACTGATACTTGTGCACTCCTGCACATGTTGAATTTATATTTAACACCTGAAGATATATCGACTTCGTTAAAAGCAATCATAAAATCTGAATAAAATGAGAGATTCTTGAAAAGCTGTAACATGGAACTGTCTTTTCTTCACTAGTCTGACTCATAAAAGTAGGCTAATATATGTACTGTAGGTCATAGCATCTAATGTACTATTAATGTTGAAAATTACTGTAACTGTTAATTAGAACTGGCTTTCTTATGAGAATCATAGAATCACAGAATATCCCGAGTTGGAAGGGACCCATAAGGATCATCAAGTCCAACTCCTGGCTCTACACAGGACCAGCCCCATGAGAGCAGACGAAAGATAAAAGAATTTCAAGAAGCCTGAAATGTATCACTCCAAACAAGCGGAAGCCAGAATCACACAACTATCTGCCATGCCGTTATTCATTGGAGACTGAAATCCCCTTTTCACACCTCCCTCGAGCAAAAGATAAAATAAGCAACTAAAATGAAATCTGGAGCAATACCCATAATTCGGGGAGGCGATGAACACCGTTCCACTGTAAGCATCTAGAAAAAACGTGTTAAAGGAAAGGACAAGATCACCCAGGGAAAAAACACCTTGCATGGCAAGCACTTCTCCCACAGCATCAGGTTCATCAGCAGATGTTAGGCCAGGCTTCAAAACACGCCGACCCTGCACCCTGCTGACCTGGATTTCCATATTGGAGACGCGCACCGTGACGCTGCAGAACACGAAAAGCAGCTCAGGGGCAAGTTTTAGTGTTCCTTGTTTCTTTAAATGAGGAAATAGACTCATTTTGACAGTTTCCACAGCTTCTGTAATCGAATTTATTTCAGAGTCATGTTTAAAATAGACCTGCATTGATGTTATTAACGTTTCACAGTGCGCTCACAGGGTCCAAATGTTCCAAAATTGTAACTGCTGCACTGTCAAACCTCTACAAGATGCCAAGTATTTTCCACTATGATTAATGAATTCATCTTGCAAACACATGTGGCCACACATATACTTAACCAAGAGACATTTTTTATGGCTGTGAGGCACGAAAATTTATCTGACGGGTCCATAAGAAGATGGAGACTTCTGCAACAGATGCTGCACATGTCATTTCATAGGAATTACATGTTCAGGAATAGATGCTGCACATGTAATTTGACATTCCAGGGAATTTCCCTTATTTTTTTCAATTTTGGATCGATGGTTGTGATTAAACAATCTTGGTGTGACACCAGCTGGTGGGGTTTGTATTAAAATGGGTAAGGGATGAATGTTTCTCCTAGAGGGAGAAAAGTTCCTAGATGGCTCTCATGCAGAGCAAAACATGGGGAAAAAGTGCTAAATGTTTTCTGATTGTACAACTCACAGAAACGCAAACCCTAGTAAGGGAGGAGAGTTTGGACTAAGTTCTCCAAAAAGATGAATGTATGCACTTGTGCCTATATGCACAGAGAATAAGTAGTCTGGATGTACTGGGCAAATCTAGGTGGGCTGGTGAGAAAATCCCTGTTTTAATTGAGAGCAGCCAAGCACAGATTCAGTTACAGCAGATCTGCAGGCTCCACATCCTTTTTACAGAAAAGAATAACAGTTTCTAACATATTTAAATTCTTTTCTATTCAGAGACCATTCAGGAAGAAACAAAGCAAACCCACGTGCAGTCATTCTTTTCCCTGAGCTGATGCCAGGTTTCCCAAGCATTCATCACTGCTGTTTATTTAATACAGTAGCAATGAGGAACTTGAAGGCATCAGCTTCTGGGCACTCCCTGCAGTTTCTGCCCCAAAGAATTTACAATTCTTGGTGACATTTCTTGTCATTTATGAATTGGACCAACTTTTTTCACTGGAAAAAAAACCACAGTAATTTTGTCCTTATTCACAGGGACGATATGATGTACCAGAATTGCTGGGAATCATAAAATAATTTCCAAAGTTGATATGAAGTTAATACACTGACAACATCAATAAATCTAGGAAACAGACTCAGAAGGCTTCTCAATTAGACATGATTAATTTGCACAGTTATGAGGAGAGAAATGCCTACTTCCATTTTAAACCTAAGGACATCTCCAATTTGTTCAAGTGCATAACCTACCTCTATCAACAGTTCTAACCCAACAAAACCCATCTGTTTATAGCACAGACTCAACAATCTCTGCTGAAATGGGATACTACACCGCATCAAGCTCATTGTCCTGGTTTTAGCTGAGAGAGAGTTAATTTTCTTCATAGTAGGTAGTATGGGGCTCTGTTTCGGATTTGTGCTGGAAACCGTGTTGGTAATATAGAGATGTTTTTGTTATATAGGCTTATTTCTGTTGCCGCTGAGAGGTGCTTGCACAGAGCCAAGGCCTTTTCTGCTTCTCACACCGCCCCACCGGCGGGAGGGCGGGGGGTGTGCGGGGAGTTGGGAGGGGACAGACAGGGCAGCTGACCCCAACTGACCAAAGGGATATTCTGTACCATATGGCATCATGCTCAGTTTATAAGGGGCTTGGGGGGAAAAGGAAGCGGGGGGCAGCAGCATTCGGAGTGATGGTGTTTGTCTTCCCAAGTCACCATTATGTGTGACGGAGCCCTGCTGTCCTGGGGATGGCTGAACCCCTGCCTGACATGGGCAGTGGGGAATGAATTCCTTGTTTTGCTTTGTTTGTGTGCACAGCTTTTGCTTTACCTATTAAACTGCCTTTATCTCAATCCACAAATTTTCTCACTTTGAGTTTTCTCATTCTCTCCCCCAATCTGATGGCGGGGAGTGAGCAAGCGGCCATGTGGGGCTCAGCTGCCGTCTGAGGTTAAACCACAACACTGATGAAAAGCCAAGCACAACAATCAAAACCACGCTTCCTACCTGGTTATAAATTACAAAGCTGCAATCTCATGAAAGGCAGCACATGTGCTTGGAAAGTCACGGGTCTGTGGCTTTGCTGGTCAGGAAACAATGCAGAAGCATCCCCGGATCCACGGGCAGATCAACGTTGTTCAACTGGGAGTCAGTCCACAAAGAAAAGCCTCTCAGGAGGCCACATCTTTCACCAAGGTCAAAAAGGTTTTTTGAATCGTTTAAGCGTACAGACACTTCAACAGCCAGTCCATCAAGCTGTTTAGGTGTACAGTATTTCTAACTAAAATTTTCATTTATTTTTGAGGATTTCATAAGAAAAGCTATGAGAATACATCAGTACCTCAAATTTCTCTGCTGAATTGTTTGTTCCCCTTTTCTTGATGGAAAAAAAAGCTCAGATAAACTGTGAAGTTTCAGCAAATACTTGAAAAGAAAGGTCTAACATGTCTTCTATAACAGTAAGTTTCCCTGGTGAAAAAAATACTGTTTCTGAGGTTATAAACAGACAAAACCTTCATTCTTAGTTATGATTACACAGATCCAAAAGTTGTTAACTTGCAAAACACACTGAGATGCTTATGACTCATAAGAAGTGGAAGATGATTCACCAGTTTTCAAGTCTTTATAGCACTGAATGCTCCACTGCTAGGCACTGGTAACTGTTACCTACTGGAAACCTGCAGCAAGTCAAAACATACTATATGGCAGAGTAAATGAAATAGCAAGAAAATTCAGTATACACCCAAGTACAGCCAAAAAAAGAATCTTACAACTGTTTTCTTTGATAGCACGCTGAGTTATTGGCCAAACTGTGTGTAGGCTGATACTTGCTAATATATGATCATAAATATGTATCTGTAGAAACCTGTACCAAGTCATGGTAATCAACACATCTGAAATTACTGAAAATGTGTAAAAAAATATTGTAACCAAAATTCTCCCAACACAAACGTTTGGTGATAATAAGGCGACTGATATGCAAACTAAGTTAACAGTTCACACAACTTACTTTTGTCTGGCAGGAAATGCTTGTGAATAAAGTTAAAAAAGCAAATGTCGATCTTTTTACTTGAGTCAGCTGCAGATACCAGGGCTGACATAATGAAAGCAGAACACATTAAAAAAGATCAGACAAGCTTCTCTGGATAAAATGAATGCATAAATGAGTTCTACAGCCCAAATGGGAGGTCACTGATTACTATTACCTACTTATTTCCTGGCCCTAAATTACACTAAGAAAACCCTATTAGATTTTCTTGGTTTCTCAGCTCTGTAAAGAAGTTTGATCTATATGCTAACGTCAAGCGTAGCCACACTTTTTCTTCCCATGTATTTTGGATAGAGGTCTGAGTAAGACTGTACGTCTAGATTCAGACTTAATGTGACAAGCTAACTCTGTGCTATTTCCATTTTAAATGGCAGGATTAAAATGGATAATCACATTTATATCACTGTCAGGTTTATTTATGACACAATGTGCAGTATCTTGCATTCAGGAAAAGGAGAGGAACAGAAGACTGAGGGTTATAAATTGTTTTTTTTAATTCATATTTTTATGTATATCCATTTGTCTACTGTATGAATTGTATAGTCATAAAATAAAGAAATGGGTTATTTCCTGGGCTGCATCAAAAACTGTGTGGCCAGCAGTTCGAGGGAGGGGATTCTCCGCCTCTAATCCACTCTTGTGAGACTCCCCACCTGGCGTGCTGTGTCCAGCTCTGGCATCCCCAGTACAGGAAAGTTGTGGAGCTGCTGGAGTGAGTCCAGAGGAGGGTCACAAAGTTGATCAGAGGGCTGGAGCACCTCTCCTACAAAGACAGGCTGAGAGAGCTGGGCTTGTTCAGCCTGGAGAAGAGAAGGGTCTGGGGAGACCTAATTGCGGCCTTTCAGTACCTAAAGGGGCCTACAGGAAAGCTGGCGAGGGGCTGTTTATCAGGAGTGGAGTGATAGGACAAGGGGTAATGGGTTTAACCTAAAAAAGCAGAGGTTTAGATTAGATATTAGGAAGAAATTCTTTATTGTGAGGGTAGTGAGGCACTGGAACAGGTTGCCCAGAGAAGCTGTGGAGGCCCCATCCCTGGAAGTGTTCAAGGCCAGGTTGGATGGAGCTTTGGGCAACCTGATCTAGTGGAGGGTGTCCCTGCCCATGGCGGGGGGTTGGAACCAGATGATCTTTGAGGTCCTTTCCAACCCAAACCATTCTATGGTTCTACGATTTAAGTACCTAATTTAGATGCCTAGAACCAAGTTTGACCATATAAGCACAAGCTTTAAATAAATCCGTGCTCACCCTGGCTCTCACATCAGTTTGCCAGTATCTGTGTTAATGTCATGACAGATAAGATCCTACACATCTTCCATTGGTACCAGGCTAGGGATTGCTATCAGTAGAGGGTGGAATCAATTGCTAAATTTCTAAGCTCAGTCTGAGCTGTGCTTAATCAGCTTCACTTGGCAGTGTAATTTTCCATTCACTAAAGAGGGTCTCCACACTCAATGCCTGCTGGACCAGCATGACCAAGACACAGTCCATGCAGGCATTCACTGTAGATGGCCACTTTCACCTCAGCAGCACCTGGGAACAGCCCTTAGGGCAGCACAAAACACACCCATTACATTATTCCCACTGTGTCCCTTCAGTAAATTGTAGATATTTTTGAAACAAAGTTCCTTCTGTCGATAACTTATTTGTTAAAGGACTAAGTTTTATCTTGTTCAGGTTCATGTTACAAAAGCTAGACTAGCTATTGATCTATGACAGGTTACCATGGCTGGTGCTCTATTTTGTAATGATAGTATCTGAATGCCCTGATGCAGATCATCTAGAATAGACTGGGGGAAAAATTACTCACAACCTTTTTTTTTTTTAATGCTCAAAAGCAAGAGAGATGTCTTTATAACTTTCAGTTTCTGAATATAATCTGCTGAAGGATTGTACCAGTCTCTAACCCACTGCCTTTAGTCTTAGGAGTGATGCTGTAAGGTAGACCTTCATAAGGAGACTTTTTCTCTTGTAAGGAACTGCATTGTTACTTCAACACATGTAATCTTTGTCTATCCAAAAGTTCAAGTGTTATAGAATGATTAAGAAGACATAATGTCTTTGCCTAAAAGCGATCCCACTGACCATTTGTGGATTCAGGTGGCATGCGTTAACACAGTCACACTCTGCAATGCAGCCTGCAGTGAAGATGTGCCCGCATGCACTCCAGCCATTGACAAATACCATGTCCTGGGAAGCTGCTTGGTCAATACCTCTTTTCTACTGCTGATTCTTTCTGATCACATTTTGGCCATTACAGAGACATAAATCTGAGTATTTTTCCACTCACAAATTTGCTCCATAAAGATTGCACACATTTACATTTGAGATCTGAAATGAGGATGAATTTGTGACTAGGGAGTAATTAGTGACTCCTAGCATCTAAAAGAATTCAGTCTGTTATATTCCAAATGAATCACTGAGTATTTTTTTGGATTTCTCTTATTGGACATACTTAGCAGTGCTTTCATAGGACTGAGCAAAGCATATGTAAATCATATAAAAATTCATGCAATTGAAATTTCGTATCGGTAAAACAAATTAGCGTGGTAGACAATTTTGGAACTCAACTGTTTGCTCATGCAGGCAACTATTTATGGCTTCTTAAAATTATAGATGATGAGTTGCATAAATGTTGCTCTTGGATAAAATTAATGGTCTTTGGTGCCAGGTAACTTTTTCTCTCAAATCAATATGCAGTAGTATCTTGACTAAAGACTACGTTTCCCCCTCACAATTTATTAGTTAAAATGAGGCTTTTGTAATGATGATAAATGAAAATCCCAGGAATCTTGTGGGCTGATGGCAATATCTGAGAGCACTGGATTTGGGCAAATGACCCGTCTTCTGTTATGCAGTGAGAAGGAAGAGAGGGTCTTGCTTTCACCTCCACCAAAAACCTCAGGATGAATTATTAACTGATCAAACAGCTTGACAGTGGCTAGAGGAGACTAAGGGATAAGAACAGTCACAACAGATTTTCTCAGTGCAGACCGGTGGAGGATTTCCTTCACTATCAGAGAGGAAGCTGAGTTGATAGAAAGAAAATGAAAAACATGATAGATTTTGACTTCAGTAAGCCTTTTGACACAGTTCCACATGACATTTTGTATTTGTGCATATGATCTTTTCCTTCCCAAAAAGTGCAGTACTGGGTGTCTTTCCTTGTTGAATTTCATCTTACCAATTTCAGGCCACATGTCCAATTTCTTAGGATGTTTCACAGTTCTTGCAAATCCTTTTGAGTTTCTCCCTTTGGAGAGTTTGAATGACATAGTTGATTATAAAAGGCTCTTTGTTACCTCGCCCATATTATTAATGGATATTTTTATGATTAATTGATCCAGGACAAACCAGCACAGAATCTCACTTGATATTTCTTTGTATGACAGTAAAGTGCTGATAGCTACTCCCTAAGAATAGCTTTGCAGTTACCTGAGCATCCACACTGTTATCATTTCCTTCAGCCCACACCTACACTATCTTATATTCTCTAATCTCAACATGACGGACTTTTTCATACAATATGTATGAAAAACTGTGAAATTCACTGCCGCAGGTTCTAAAAACATACAAAAGTTGAAAAGCAACTAGACAAATTCCAAGAAAAAAAAAAAATCTATCTATACTATTAAAGGCCAAGATACTACCTTCTAATTCCAGTACTCAACCAAAGCTTGTCAGCATGAGGGAAGCAAAAGGGGAAAATGTCTGCAAATATTTGCACCACTCTTGCACTCTGCTTACAGCCCTTTGGGGATTATGGGTCAGTGAAGGTTGATTCTGACCTAGTGTGAATAATGTCACATGGGACTGCATTAAAAATCTTACTGAAAAACAGATTATAGTAAAATTTCCTAAGAACTCCTAAGCTGAAAGTATTTATCACCCCACGTTTTCCACGTGCTACAACTGGCTGTCGCCGGAATGTATTTCTTCCTGTTCTGACTCTAGTGGAGCCACAGAGTTTTCATAGAGTTATCTTGCATTATCTTGTGGATATCATGGAAGAAATGTGTTAGGGATGAGGACACTTACTGAAGTGTCTGGAGTACCCTTGTTTTAAGATATGCCATGCTCTAAGCAGGGAATCAGGATCCTGTGTGGAAGAAGGCGGGCAGCCAGTAGGACTACAGCCCTGGACTTCAGGAGCGCTAACTTCGGCCTTTTCAAAGACCTGCTTGGGAGAATCCCCTGGGTTAAGGCTCTAGAAGGTACGGGAGCCCAAGAGAGCTGGCCAGTATTCAAACACCACTTCCTCCACGCTCAAGATCGATGCATCCTCAAGAATAGGAAATCAAGTGAAGGAAGAAGGACATCTGATGGATGAGCAAGGAGCTGCTGGAAAGACTCAAAAGGAAGCAGGAAATTTACAGTATGTGAAAAAAGGGACTGGCCACTTGGGAGGAATACAGGAATGTAGTCAGAGAATGTAGGGATGCAACAAGGCAGGCTAAGGCCCACTTGGAATTAAGTCTGGCAAGGGATATGAGGGACAATAAGAAGGGGTTTTTCAAGTACATCATCAGCAAAAGGAAGACTAAGGAAAATGTGGGCCCGCTGCAGAATGAGGTGGGTGCCTTAGTGATGGGCAATACAGAAGGCAGAGTTACTGAATACCTTCTTTGCTTCAGTCTTTACTGCTAAGGCCACCCCGCAGGAAACCCAGACCATGGAGGTAGGAGAGAAAGTAAGAGCTTCCCTTAGTTGAGGAGGATCAGGTTGGAGATCATTTAGGCAATCTCAACATCCACAAATCTATGGGCCCTGATGAGATGCATGCATGAGTGCTCAGGGAGCTGCCAGATGTTACTGCTAGGCCGCTCTCAGTCATCTTTGAAAGGTCATGGAGAAGAGAAGACGTGCCTGAGGACTGGATAAAGGTCAATGGCACTTCGGTCTTCAAAAAGGGGAAGAATGAGGACCTGGGAGACCACAGGTCATTTAGCCTCACCTCCATCCCTGGAAAGGTGATGGAACAGCTCATTCTGGGGGTTATCAATAAACAGGTAGAGAAGGTGTTTATCAGGAGTGGTCAAAATGGATTCAGTAAAGGGAAATCATGCCTGACCAATCTGACAGCCTTCTATGATGGCATGACTGGCTGGGTGGATTAGGGGAGAGCAGTGGATGTTGTATACTTTGACTTCAGCAAGGCTTTTGACACTGTCTCTCATTACTTCCTCATTAGTAAGCTTGGGAAGTGTGGGCTGGATGAGTGTGCAGTGAGGTGGGTAGAGAACTGGCTGAATGGCAGAGCCCAGAAGGCTGTGATAAGCAAAGTCTAGTTGGAGGCCTGTATCTAGTGGTGTGCCCCAGGCGTCAGTGTTTGCACCGGTCTTATTCAAAATATTCATCAATGACCTGGACAAGGGGACAGAGTGTTCCCTCAGCAAATTTACTGATGATACCAAGCTGGGAGGAGTGGATGACACATTGGAAGGCTGTGCTGCCATTCAGCAAGATCATGACAGGGTAGAGAATTGGATAGAGAGGAACCTTATGAAATTCAATAAGGGCAAGTGTAGGGTCCTGCACCTG